>WHPZ01589129.1:67518-79175 GCA_016617965.1 Macrosiphum rosae | reverse complement strand
AAAAAAAAAAAATGAAAAAAACCGAAGCGAAAACCGTCGAAGAGAGATATGTACCGGCCGGGGAAAAACTAGGAAAAACATCCGTCAGCGTGATTGCTACTGCGGAGGCGGCGGCGGAGACGAGGAGGGGTGGGCCAGAAGTCTCGGCGGAGTGGTGGGAAGTGGTGCTCGTCGAGGGGGGATTTTTCGGGATTTTTAACCCCTTCGGCCGCACCTCCTCCGGCCGTCAAAAACCGTGGCCGGGGGACGGCGTGAAAACGGCAGAAGACGACGACGACGACCACCACTCGTGGATAATACATTTCTCGTTTCAGACATTTTTCTCCGTCTGGTGCAGCAGCAGAACACAACCACCGACGACCATCGGAGGCGCAGCAGCGGGCGCAACCCGACAGACCGCTGCTACAAGGACCCACAAAAACGTGGAGAAAAAAAAACACATTAAATCAGTCCATGTGCGCGCGTGTGTGTGTGTGTGTGTATTGTACTTTTATTTATTTCATATTTTTTTTTTCGGTATTCTAACAGTCTTTCGGAGGAAAAAAAATTAAGTCGGAATATACCGACGTCGGTTGACACTATTAATTAGACGCCCCGGCGAGGGGTGTTTCTTGTCACACGGCTCGCCGACACATCTGTTTTGCTTTTTACACACGTCTTTGTATATATGTACCTATATCATAATATATATTTCGTATATTATCATAAGATATGATATTATTCTTATATATTATGCGTTCTGTAATGATAATTTATTTGTTATTGGGACGGGTGCACGGTGCCTTTGATACGTGTCGTATATACATAATATTACTATATGGAATGTATTATAATCAGTAACGCAGTGAGTATATTATATATTAAGGGTTAATCGTTTCGGATCAAATTACCGTTTATGATGTTTAGATAATAGTTTCCTATTTTGAAAATATTATAATGTGGCGATTTGACTGTATCGTGACATATATTATATTATTTACATTTTGACGAGCAGTACAAGCTGTATATACGTCTCGCAGGCGCCATTCGGACGACGATCGAGGGTTGGAGAAATCGACGGAAAATATGTATGATATTATTATACCACGTTATGCTGTTTAATGGTATTTATTTCCGAGTAAACCGAAACCGTCGGTTTCGACATGGGTGTTCTGCGCCATATGGTCATTTCAGAGCAAAAAATGTTATCTATTTTCCCATATAAATTATAGTAATATGCCACATATTACATAGTACCAATATCGTGTTCCTTATAGAAGTCAAATTATTGACATTTGACATACCTAAACACGTGTATATTTTTGTTAGTATAATAATATAGTCGTCGACGAATTGGAAAATGCCTTACATAATAACGTGTGCACCGTATAAACAGCCACATGAATATAATATAATATTATCGAATTATAATTGTTTGTAACAATAAGAAAATACGATTTTGTTTTTACTAATTGTCGATTAAAATGTACGCCAATTATATTATTGCAATAATTGTTATCTGTTTCGTAATGCACATCACTGACGATTTAAACTACACGAGATTCGGTTGAGAACCGAGAGCTCTATTTAATAATTTACGAAAATAAAGTTATTATTTATTTATTGCTTGTTACTACGTCGTTGGGAAATGATCTCAGAATAAAATGTGTAAGTTCAATACACAGCACGGAAAACCATTTAAAATATCCACAGTTACTTTCGTTTTCGTGAACATGATAATAATGTAAAAGTCAAAATCAACAAAATATAATACGCGTAACAGACCTACTGAGCATTGGGTTTGGAAAATAAATGAATAAAATAAAATTATACGCATTACACACCACGGCATACCATGTGCGCAGCATAATAAAATACCATACGCATAATACCTTTCGAGTTTTGACAAATGCCACTCAGACTTTTGGTAGAAATAAAAATATCGTGAGCGGTTTAAAATTACACGGGGTAAAGTATTCATCAGTAATGCACCATTTTGCCATGCAATTTATATAATATATTTGGAGAGTAATGAAGTGAATTTTAAAATTTATCAGATAATGCAGTGCACAGTAATATTATGACGTACCTACCGTATTTATTCAAATTAATCACCACCCACCCGTTTAATACCATATTATTTTGTATTCGTTCTACGAAGTCTCCGTAAATTCGAAAATGATGTTCAAAACACACACAATAATAAGTATATTGAGTGCCGAAACACGATTTGATTGACAACAATCGTGGGATGTTTTATGGGAGAACAGACGGAGCCTGATGAGCGTATATCGTATGATATAGACTATAAAATATTTCATCAGAGAGAGAGAGAGAGAGAGAGAGACCGAGACGGAGACACAGATTCAGAGACAGACAGAGACAGAAACCCTAACCTGGAGAGGGACAGAGAGACCTGGAGAAAATTATTATAACCGTACACTCGTATCGTGGGAGGCAGCTGATGCGGTGTGGGATCCGAGTTTTCTTAAATTAAAGTTTGCACAACGATATAATCGCGTTTTTTATGTATATTCATTTTTAAATCTTCCAAATCATTCGTAGGTGCTACCATAATATCATATAGCTCTCCGGCCTCGACATCTTCATCGTCATAATACTATATAATCATAACACCGATCTGTGTCGTCTTGGTTCTATATGATTTCGAAAGAGTACATCACCGTGCACGAGGCGGCCGTCATTTTCGTTTCTCCCGATAAATCATAACGCTCGCGAGTTGTCACAGTCTATCTCGCAGTTATTATATATACCGTGGTAAGGAGGTAGTGGTTATAAACGCACGTAGGTACAATATTCTACACATGGCAGTAAGGTTGAATTCTAAATCCGCAGCTGTATATAATATAATAACACAATATAATGATATGTATAATGTATTGTATACAGGGTGATTCATTTAACGGCTCGTAAGACACACGTCATTCAAAACGTATTGATGTTTTTGAAATATTCTTTTTACGCGGTTTCAAGCCGTTACCAGACGACGTTTTTATAAAGAAAATTATATTTTTTAATTTTTTTTTGAATTACAATATATTTTACAGTTTTAATTTCATATTCGAAAGCAGACATTTTTCTGAGCATTTCGATGTACATACAAATCGTATTTAGGACGTGTACCTACAGTTTATGAGTTATAAGTATTTAAAGTTAAGGCAAGTGGAGCTGCAGTGGACCAATATTTTTCGGGGTAACAGCGTACAGTGTAACTTTAATTAGGTACTTATAACTCATAAACTACTATATAGTCTTAAATCTGACTTTACACATCGAAATACTGTGAAAAATCTTCTGCTTTGGAATATGAAATTAAAACTTTACGTCGTCATTCAAAAAAAGTAGAAAATGTCGAGGAGACAAGATATCGAAAAAAATATTTTTTTTTAAACGTGTCGTTTTTTACAGAAAAAAACATTTATACCTACTTTTCGAAATAACAAAATGCGTTCAACGATAAAAGAATCACCCAGTATACGCTCGTATATATACGTCTATTGCGATGTCGGTCGTTATATTATTTTTAATATAGGATTTAACCTCCGAAATGAGCGCAGACCGCACTTTTCGCGCAGAGACTGTCTCTCGTCCGTGCATACCTACGTATAATATATTATTATTATGGTATTATGATTTAGTACTCGACACGGTACAAGCGCATATATATATATATATATATAGATGACTCTACGGTAGTTGTAGGTGTCCGTACCGTAAAGCGCGCATAATCGCGTCGTAATAATGTTATATTATTATCTTATCCGGAGGACGTTGACGATGCCGCCGCACCGGGCGATAAATATAATGATATAATTTTACACTTACGCATTTCTGCTTAAATCATTTTGTATAATAGTATTAAGGGCGCGCGGTCAGTTATTTCAACCGAAACGCACACCAAGCTCTTGCCGATCACGGAACGAATAACTCCACGAGACACCTGAAAACCGATTTGAATATTCGTTGATAATAATATTATGTCTATACTTGACATCGATCGGGTCACGTTTTAAGATATTTAATTCGATTTTCGAATTTTAAACGTTCGTCGGTTTTAAATAGTCAAACAAAATGACGTATGTTAAAAACGTGGGCCACGATCAAGCAGTAGACATAATACACTTTTCGGAAGTCTTATCGGGTCCATCGCTGTACGTTTCGGTCGAAATAATATTGTCGTCCATTTGCTAACCCCTCGAGATGATCATTTTTTTTTCAAAATGTAAAATATTTCACACTATTGGTACTGGTATCGTAATAATATATATTATCGTATACTGCTGCTGCTGCTGCTGCTGCAGTGCCCCCAGACGCGCGCGCGTTTACATATTATTATTATTTATTTTTTATCGTATTATCGTGTTCTTACACCTCCGTCCGACGTACAATAATATATGTTATTAAAATAATGGTATACGAGTCGGCCCGGTATACTACTCGCGATAATGTTGCACAGTGTGGAGGTATATAGTTGCAGCAGGCGTATATATAGCTAATGGTTGTCGGACATACCACGGTAATGAAATACGTCAACATAATTTGCGACGGACTTCTGCTGCCGGTGCTGGTGCTGCGGGTCGAGAAGAGAGTCGGATAAAATGCTAACACTTATTTACGAGACGTGAAATCGAACGTGTGTTATTGAATATGATATTAGTGATATTACATTATGCCGAGGGAACCTATACCGACAGGATAATATAATGGGTAGCTATAATAATATTATAATATCGCATCAAACCATATTATACCAGAGATACCCAGAGATACGTTTATCCTTATGACATAATATCGGCGGCGGCATCGGTTTCACAATCAGAAAATTCCATGAAATTCCTGCGAAAAAATTAATGGAAAACAGATAATATGTGAAGTTAAAAAAAATGTACGCTCGCGTATTCGTTATTTTATATCGAGCCACAATCATACGTAGGTATAATATTATATAATATACTGTTGTAAGCAATAACATTATAGACTTGCGTTATTGGTATAATATAATATTCTTTCGCTTTATAGTTTTTACGGTAAATGATTTCGATGCACAGCTATAATAATATTATGTTTTCTTTTGACTTACAAGTCATAACTTACGTTGTAGGTATATGCACTGTGATGTGCGCACAGTTTATGACGCACGATTTACGACCCTATGCGGTGTACCTACCTATGACTTTACCGGTATAACTTTCAATATTATATACAGCGATAGGTATATAATTAATATTTAATACGAACAAAACATTTGTCTTGTGGGAAGTTTCATAAAAAGCTGTGTGTATTATGTCCGTTAAAAAAATAAAACGAATTACACGTCAAACGGTTAAAACAATAATATAATACTTGTACACATTATTATTATTCGCTAGAAATGTTTCTTACTCAACCTATATACCTACTGAGTACACTCGACTACCCTCCTCACAACGTTGGCCGGTCGTAAAAACGATATAAATTAATCGTTGTATATAATGTTCGGATCGTAAAGAAACTTACCACACAATATAGATGACGTCGCATGTATATTAAAGTAAAATTAATCCGTAAACTATATGCTAAAGACACACGTACTTTATGATGTTTTATAATATGTCTCTGGCCTAGGGTAACTGACGAAGTATTTTACCTAAACTTCGCGCCCAATTGTACCGACTACGATTTCGACGAAACAACGCTATACGAGTCTTGCTGAGGAACTGAGGGTAAGGCAATACTGTTTGTAAGAACTTCAATATAGGTTAAAATTAAGATTGAAATTAAACTCCACGCATGACTAAAGACAAGAGCTTGCTGGAGGTTTTAATAAAAGCCTTAAACTGCCGCCCTGAGTTATGATAAATATAAACTGAACTATAACGGCGCCACGTCCTCAGAAAAACATAATGTGCCCAGATTTATCGGTTTTCCATTATGAGGCTGCTCGTCTATTATTTCGTCTACGCAGACTCAAAGGCGTTTAAAATGCGCAAACACAATACAATTTCAACGCGACTTTTGCGAAACGATTTTAAAACCGTTTCTTTTTTATAACCGTTGAAGTAACGACGGGGATTCGGTCGCGGGTTTCCAAGACCTTCGGTAACCATAAATATTATACCTTATACGTACAGTCGGACACGCAGGTCAACTCAAACTTTTTTAACACCAAATCGTCGATACCTCTAACTTTTTCCCGGTTTCTAGAATTTTCTATAATCGTATTATCCTAGGATAACTCGAACTTTTTTACCAGTCCCTTCGCATTCGGGTTACCTCGCGAGTCCGACCACGCGCGTCAGTTAATTTTCTTCCCGTGCGCGTGATTCGATTTGGAATATTATTTTGCCGTCTTCGCTCTTTCAATCGTTTGGCGTGCCACAAATAACGTGAATATTACCAGCCTGCATTTGTGCATTCATTTTTCATGACATGTATAATGTGTAAATTATGTCAAGAACTACTGTTTTTACCTGCGCAGTGGTTTCGGCGATTTCGAAGAGAAACAACGTCTAAATATTGAAATCTTTATCGGACATTGGGAAATATGGTCGTAAACGCGGTAGGTAACCATCATCACTAATTCGCCATGCCGCGTATACCATATATATATATACGATGATAATGTTATATACCGTATGATAAAATATTATCATTGTGGGCGAACCCATAAAGTTCCAGCGGCATCGTAATATAGAGCTGATGAGCATAATATATTTAAAAAATATGATAGATTTAGAGGTGGGTACCTACCCACATTCATATCATGTATACCACTCGCATAGGTTATGCGAAAGTGAGTAAATAATTTCACAGCCGTAAAAAATCGTACCTAATCATAATAAAAAATGAATAATCATAAATACGAAAAATCGTCGTAAAATAATGTGTCGGCATAGTATTTTGTGTTTTGCTCTCCGCGCACATCGCTGTAAAACGAAAAACAGACAAAAACCCAAAACGTTTTGCACTTACACAGTATACAGAGTGTTTTACAATATTTACCATTAAATTCGGTGTAATGTATAATATATTATTATTACATTATTTCATTTCCGCTGCACGGCTCGCGGGCCTCTGCCCTCTGTCGTCGGAGTGGCGGCTGAGAAGACTTTTATTTAAAGGCTTTTTATTCCATCCTATATATTATAATATTATATGTACAGGGTGATTCAAGGAGCACGTTCACTTGTTATCATTTTCGAACCGCCATACAGCCACCATACATCCCGAACCCATTCCCGTGGACTTTTTGTTCTCGGTACTCTCGGTAAAATCCTGCACTCGTTCGAATTTCGATTTCGATAAGGTTAGACATTTCCAAAAAGATTTTCCGCTATGAATAATTTACTGCAGTAGAAACGGCGGCGTGTTTGCGTTTGAAAAACAGAAGTTTGCATCTCCGCGGGACACTCTCGCTTGTTTAGCAGTGCGATGAAAATCTCAACGATTCGAAAATACGATGTTTGTTAATAGTATGTTATTATGTTTGAGGAAAAAATCCTAAAATCAGATTTCGAATAATCGCGTTATCGACGAAAAAAATGGGGTGAGCGCGGGGTCGGCGAATCACCCTGTACACATATAGTACAATGCGCATAAGTTATAAAACGAATAAAATCGGCCTTTTAAAAGCACGATAATAATAATAATAATAATAATAATAAAGACGACGACGACGATATGATGTAGAGCCCTCTTAAAAATTCGTCGGAACCGCGGGCGGTGCGGCCTTTTCGGGCGCTAACGATAATTTATACGACGGGCGCTTAACCCGAAGAGGACTCACTCGGTCCGGAAACACTCGATTCTCGTCCGTTAATTTCTGTGCGCGGGGCGAAGAGTTAGATCCTCTCCTGTATGTGATGTGTACATTATGACGATTTTACGATGGGCCTCTATACATACATATGGGTAGGTACTGCACGGTCGTTTAACCTCGGGCCGTGCCCTTCCATCGTCCCGCCGACGATATTATAACCCCCGTCGAAAACCCGCTCACAGTCGTATATTTCACGATTACCGGCTGCGCGTATTATAAGTTTTATTTACGATTTCGGGTTTTCTATTAAGTGTAATATATTATTATATTAATATATATATATATATATTTTTTTTAATGACGTTTTTTGTTTTTTCGTCATTTCTATTTCCAACAAGTGTTTTCGAAACCTGCACTTGAGCTCGTCAAATCCGTTTTTACAGCGCGCCACATTCATAATACATATACTTAATACAATGTGTACAGTATACTGTATATAGGTATAGCTACACCTTGTAATATATGGCCATCCACAAATATAAATCATACAGGGTGATTCGCAAGCACGCTCGCCCCCGTTGCTTCATTATACTATAGTATCGAATTCGTTCGATTTCTGATTTTTAGAATTTTAAATGTCAACCTTAAAAAATAAAAATATCTAACACATATTTGGACGATTTTCACAGATTAATAAGTCGATACATAGATAATAATAATATTAATTACTAAAACCATATTGATTACACTATCACCGTCATAGCCCCGAAATCGTCCAAACTCTTTAGCTTATCGCGCCCTTCAATCGCTCAAAAACCACTCGTTCACAAATTTTTGGGTACGTCCAATTGTTGAGAAAAATGATTATCCGCTAAACAATATTTACGGTACCCCCGGAGGTGCGGGTTCTCGTTTGAAAAACATGACTTTGTATCTGCACAGGACAATCTCCGTGTACAGTACACAATAAAAAAGCCTCAACACAAACGTTAAACTTTACAACGTGGTCTATAAGTATATGTATATATAACTAAAAAAAATCCAAAAATCAGATCTCGAACAACCGCGTCGAATTGACGGTAAAAATAGGGGTGTGCGCACTGGGTGAATCACCCTGTATACCATGATCAAACGCGTGATAATATAACTCGCCGGTGCACCGTATATGATATAGGTACACGCGCGTGCAGTGAAAATAATATTATAGCGATAGCACATAAAACTGTATATTATTGTGTACGACGAACCTATGTGTGGTCGTCGTCAGACGTGAGCGTATATACACACCGGGCCAATAAAACGAACGCATTATACGTATATAGTATCGTAAATGGACCTAAGCATAATAATGTATACACGACTCTCTGTATATAACAGTCATCGCGAGTTCGGTTTGATTCGATTTTATTGTAATATATGTTATTATTTTACGTCGTACGACCAATCGATTTGATTCGCGTCCACGGCGAAGTCCTACGTACAATAATAATAATAATAATAATATAAGCTATATATAGTAGGTATACGTAATAAAATTTTCTATAGCTATATATCACGTACCTATACCATATATATATATATAGCCGCTATGTACGGTTTTCGCGACGAGATATCCTCGGGGCGTACGGCGGCGGCGGCGTCTAATAATATTAACGCGTAAACGATATCGTAATAGGTCTCGCCGACCAAATTCATAACATATAGGTATAAGCCACCTATAATAATATACCGTTTGATTTTTTTTTTTCAAATTTTAACTTCGTGGGCGCGTCACTTTGTCCTCGTCGTAGTCGCGTCGCTCGCTCGCCTTTTCCCCGACTACATAGGAGGTCCATTTCAATGCCACCCCGCAAACCCCCCCCCCCCCCAATGTAAACATTTCAACTTCTGACCAAGCCGAACGGCTGTGCAGAAATGCGCACCAAGGCTCATCGTTTATTGTGCAGAAAAACTGTTGGAGCTCTATGTCTCGAAAACGAAATGGGGGAGGGGGGTCGTTGAAACTGCAACTGCCCTACACTTTGAATATTTTAACCTCTACGCATATAGAAGTACCTACCATGGTTTAAAATAATATACACACATCACTCGACGGAGCATATTTTATTTTGACGCCCTGCTGCAGTGTTTATATCTAAGGGCTATCTAAGAGCTTTTAGCGCCAAGTGGAAACTGACGTAGTTAACCAATGTATATTTTTATCACACTAAATACCTGTATTTTTAGATTCTGAGTGGAGCGAGGAACCTAGTGGTTTTACAATGGTGTTTATTTTTTAATCCTGTATACAAAATTTCTACCAGTGCTTCGATTTCAACATGTATAGTACCTTATCTTTTAGCAAATTGGATCGAGATGAGGTCCTTTTTCGATTTTATCAACAGTTATTTAATTCCACGGTAAAAACCACCGAAAAATTAAGAAAAACCGCTAAAAATGGGATTTTAATTTCTAACGTTCTGTTTATCACCATAGAAACGAATAAAAATGAATAATATTATAATATTAATTCAACTTACACGGTATCATAATGAATACTGATATAAAATATTCAGACTGACAAACCGTCTCCGCTCAAAATCGTTTTTCTTATACAGTGATATTATATAATCATTGAATTCAAGTTTAATACAATCCATTATACAATGACCCACTAGTAACCTACTGTACAGCAGAGCGACATCCACCTGCCCGCCGCTTTTTTTATATTTCGAAACACGTGTAATCCAGTACACCGAAAACGCCAGTTGTGATTCTCCAGCTATGCCGAACAGCCGATTTTTGGCGATAAACTGTGAGCATCACTGTGCAGGACAACAATACTGCAGAGTTGAGTAACCTCGTGAGGTACCTGCCATTAAATATATTGAAATTCCAGTGCTATAAATAAACTCGAGACACAGCTAACGGGAGACGACGACGTCGCTTTTTTCCAGCACTCGAGTGATATTTAATTATCGAAGTGTTCGATTTTCTCCGACGACCTGTCAGCGTTCCACGGCGGCGGATAGATCCACTACAAATCTCCAGCAATATCCTCGGGGACGTACTTGGTACGTTTGATAGTTTAAGTTACGCATTTCGGAGAGTTTAGCTTTTATTTCACATTCGTTGCTTCGTTGAAGTATTTCAATACTATAGATACACGCGAGACAGCGTAAGCAGACTCTTGGTTCCGGGGGTGCACCTAAAAAATCAGGACCCCGAGAATTTCGAATGCCATTAGGCAGATGCAAATTTTTTTCACAATTCTTATAGGGAATAAATTGATCCAAAAACCGCATCTGAATTCAAAGAAGTGTATGTTGAAACTAATTTATGCGGAAAACAATAAACAAACAAATAATTGGTGACATACAATCTTTTGAGAAATTATTCGAATTTTCAGCGAACGACTCAGCCGGACAAAGTTTTTGTTGTTTCGGATCATATTGCGGGCAACTTTCAATTTATCATTATGGCTTTGAAGTTTTGATGTTCGGTCGTTTTTATATTTGCAGAACTCATTTTAAGTAAAGCTTCAACGACTAATTAATACTTGAAGTCGTACAATTATTATTCACACACACAGCGAATACTTCAAAAAAATACCGAAAACTAACCGATCCACACATAGGGGTATTATTTAATAATATTTTACCGCCGTCGCTTTTTTCCAGCACTCGTGTGTGATATATTTAATTTTCGAAGTGTTCGATTTTCTCTGACGTGTTTTGAGCTTTTCGATTCCACCTCAAATAGTCAAATCTTTGTAATAAATTGAGTCTAACAGCACTCTTACAATATCGGAATTATGTAGGTGTAATACGTGTCAAGAAAACCTATTATTGTGTAATCACCGGTCCCCGTCGCGTTCGCCTTATTTTCTCATTGGACGCATCTCGTCATTCGGATTCCAAACGTATTCGCACCCCCCCCC
>WHPZ01589129.1:36142-67511 GCA_016617965.1 Macrosiphum rosae | reverse complement strand
AAAAAAGGTCTCGACACGCGATTTTCCCGCCGGCATGCATTATAATAATGTAATTTTCACGCGGTTTTCGTGTCGATTTTTCCGCGTGCGAAGTCGTCGTCGTTGTAATAACGTACTTTATATCTATATTGTTATCTTACACTATACCTACGCCTCCAAAGTGAAAACGACAATGTCGGCGCGAGATTATATTATATTATAAAAGTAAAAAAAAAAAAAAATATAGAAAACCACCGCTGACCCGAATTCGGTTAGTGTTTATTGCTGCGGACGCCGCGACCGGCGGGCGACGGACTTTTCCGGTCGTCGGCGTGGCTCATTGTCTCGTGACTCGGTAACAACAATAATAATAATAATAATATAATACACCACAAGACATTAAAACGTTGCGTAATTCTATACATGTATAGAGCCACTATTATACGACCATAACAATATTGTATTCGTATGCCATCCCTATAATACCGCCGGACTATCAAGTCTTTATTTGTGTAGAGACGGCCGTTAAAACCGTAGAGTAACTCTATGGTTAAAACCGTTCTCGTTTCAGTTTATTTATCATTAATTATTATATTATTATCGCATTCTTCGGGGTGGGATTTTCGGGGTATGTCATGGCGCGTATATTTGTCTGTTTGGCGTTTTAACGATTCCGATTTTTTGCCGATCTAACCTCCTTATATTTATTGCACGAGTCCACAATATTATTAAATACAGTTAAGCCCCCTATTATTATTCTAATAATAATAATAATAATAATATTGTTATATATAATATGATAATATTTTTGTCGATAAAATTACCGTCGTACGCCGCCGTCGAATGATTAATCGTGCGAGACAATAGCGGACAATACACGACGGCCATGTTAATGACGTAGTCTGCTGCAGAGAGTCGCCCAGTTTAGTAATTTTCGCTGTCGGTGATATCGATAGGAAAAAAAATTGTAACTATTACTGTAGTAGGTAGGTAATGTGCGTGTCCGCCGGCTCTATGTGCTGTCCATATAAATCGTCAATGGTCATAACTGCGCACTGGTAAACAAACTCGCCTTTTATATTAGGTATTATAATTCGTCATTATAATATATCGTTCGATTTTAATCGTACGACACGTTGCGTGGAGGCGATTATATGAATTATATTCGTAACTCGTTTTAACGAAAGAGAAAAAATAGAAAACTTTAAAATGTAAACTATTTTAATGATCCGAAAATAATTGTTTTTGTCGTTTTTCATTCGACACGTTAAGTAATGTATATATTGTATATTTGTATACAGTCTATAATATACATGTATACATTCTAATCAAGTGAAAAAAAATGTTTTGTAAGTTGTAAAAATAGAATTTGGAAAAAGAAGTCCTTTTAATACTGAAATTATTGGAATGTGTAATCGACTTGGTATAAACATCAGTTATAATTTTAATATATTTAATAGTCACAACAAATATGTATATCAGTACAAAAGTTAGATTTCTATTGTGATTTTATGTTATTGTTTTTTATAGGATACTATGTATTTATTATAATACAGTAATTATTTTCTACATATATATTGGTTTATATTTTTTAGTTGTATACTTGTATAGTCAATAGTCATTTTGACATTTTAGATTCTGAGTGGAACGATGAATGTATTGATTTTACAATGATGTATGTTTTTTTTTTTATTTTAGTGTCCATCAACACGGTTTAGGTCAGTAAAACTGCTTCGATTTTCTTCAACAGTATCTTATTCGATGGGAAAGTGAATCTAGTTGGTGCGTTTAGGAGGTCAAATTTTAAAATTCCCAATAGTTTTCAAAAATAACATAATAATTAAGGAAAAACGGGAATTTTTACTCAAAATCGATTTTGGTTTTTGGTTCAACTCTAAAACAAATGAACGTATATGCTTAAAATTTTCACTGGTAGTTTATATTTGCATTTTCTATACACGATAACATATTGATTTGTTTCGAACTGCGAAATACGGAAAAATCACGAAAATTCAGAAATTATTTTGAGTTGAGAATTCATAAAAATCCATTACACATTACAGTGACCCAATTGTAACCTACTGTACAGCAGAGCGACTTTTTATGTTTTAGCTTTATTCATACATTGTATATATTCTTATATTTTGATAAGTTTTGTTAAAAAATGTATGTAACATATCTATTTATAGAACTCTGCAGTGTCTCCTCCACAAGCTTTGAGACGTCATCGTTTCAAATTCATATTTATACATTTATTTATATATATCTGTGAAACCGAATGAAATACATTTTATTATCACCATTATAGTATTATTACTTTTATACATTCTTTAGGAAGACGTCGCACCCGCATGTGTTGTCTCGGTCTCACACACGTACGACATGGCAAATTTTCGTTCGCTAGTTTAAATAGGGTGCATTGTCAGTTTTTATATTTTAGAGTGACCTATTATCAAACTTTTAAGGAATAACATTGTCTGTGTTCTCTAATTGGTTTTTTACGGTATTTTATTTTTTTCTTAAGTGAACTATGAGCATTTTAAAATACCGCTTTTTACATACTCATAACTCACTAAAAACTAAAACATCGTAAAAAACCAACGAGAGAGCACAAATTATTAGCACTCAACTTCTCAAATCACATCAAAAACATAGTCAGAAAAGCAACAAAACACGTGGAATGCTCCACCCTATCCTCAATAGATTTAGTCCTGTTCAAACCAGAAGCAGGATAAATCTGTTAAAGATGTATATTATCCCCATATTGATATACGCTGGAGCCGCATGGGCCCCCTACGTCTCAAAAAATCAATGGCGTCAACTCGAAGCTGTTCAAACTATCTCAGCAAGAACAATACTTGGCACCCCATCCTATGTTAGAAACGACATCACACTCTCAACTGCCAAACTCACAAAACTCAAAACTTTGATCAAATCCCAGGCCTCGGATCTTTTCTACAAAAACAGATTTTCAAGATACCACCACATCAGAGAACTAGGACAACTAGCCCCCGCCATCCAACCTCGCCTAAGACCACCACCCAAAAGTAGCCCCCTCGTGTGGACCACGGAAACAACCAACATCTAATACTTAACATCTCTACCACTAGGATAGCCTACGGCCTGGGATAGGATACGACCAATCAGGTCGGTCATATAAGCAAAGCAAAAACCGATTATGTTGTTACTTCATAGTTTCATGATACGTCGATTCGCTCTAATATCGAAACCTATATTGAAACTAGTGAACGAAAATTTAGTATGTCGTACGTGTATAATGTCCTAGAATCTAGATCAGTGGTTCTTAACCTTTTCAGCAATATTACCAGTTTAGAAACAAATCGCGCACCCACCCCCGCCCATCACAGTATCAACTGTGATGTAAGCATTTCTCCGGTTCTCATTGGTCCACCGCCGAAGACTCCACCACCACTCCACCTGTTGGAGAAATGCTTACGTCACAGACATGCGTATCATCACGAGTTGCTGACGTACCTATTTAATTTGTCGTGGGTGCGAATGTGATAATATTAATAGATAATACGTTTTACGTACAGAAATATCGTGTGTTTAGTTTTTATTACAACTCCTCCAGAGCTTTTAAAATTATTTTACGCGGGAATGTAGTCTTGGAAAGACTGACGGAAATTTACCACTAGGCGCGCGACGGTCGCCCGCCTAGTTTCGCTGGCCGCACTTTTTTTTTATAGGACACGGCTATACTCCGGGCCCACGAGAGATCAGTACCGCTGTTCGACCAAAACTCGTCCGATTTCGCGCATCTCCCACTCGACCGACCGACAGCGTTTCGGCGACCGTCGGTGTCGATCGGCAATTGCGACGATTGCGGCACATTGCGTGGGAAATTGGTCTCCTGCCGGTCATTCTGCTTGCGCGTGACGGTACTGATCTCTCGCGGGCCAGAGTATAGGAGAAAACTCAGATGGGTGTGACGTCCTCTCAAGTCAATAACAGTTTCATAAAAAAATAACACGCAAAGTAAATATTATATACCTAATATCGTGACAAAATAAATAGGTACCTTAAAATGAGTTAACATTGATAATTTTTTACTGTTCTATGACAATTTTACTTTTTATTTTATGGGTAACTTTTGTAGTATTAATGATATAACTCTCAAAATTAAATATTAGTTGCAGCTAGTTATGATCAATATTTTAACGTTTTAATTTTTAAATTTCTGATTTTATCTTTTGAGATATCAATCTTTTTAATATGCTATCAAATTTACACAACATAGTGGTAAACTTAGATACCTATATTTCTTAATGCGATATCAAAGTAACCCCGTTTTATGAAAAAAATATTAAATCATCATGGTACTCTGGTGAATAAAAATATATGGGTACCAAAGTTGCCCCATTCTACGGTATGCTATCAACATAACTAATATTGGTCGAGAACCCGCGCACTTCGCCAACAACCGTGACGTAAGCCGTTCTCACCAGCAGAAATAATAATAATATAATATCGGAGAACGGATGACGTAATTTTTGTGGTGGGAGAATACTGCACAGTTGCGTATCGCAAAGTCGATACCATATACCTATTTATTTTGTCATGCCCAATATAATTCGAAAACCTGCGACCATGTCCCGCCCGATGAGGTTTATTAGGTACGACTACTGATATTCCGATCCTTATGGAAACATTAACGTTATGAAACGAACGTGCAATAATATTTTCAACTCGTACTCGTATCATTTTTTTTTGTTTTCCTACCAGCGAGACGATAAAATTTAATCGTTTTTAATTTATTTTGTTTTACCGGTCGCAGTATATTACGATGCGCTGCAGTGTGTTTCAAAACACGGTAAATAGCGAGCAATAAAATAACCGTACAATAAATTTCAACACGCTGTGGGCATAACATTACATATAATATAGCCTATGGGTACCTACCGACAACATATTTGGGATGAATAGATTTATTAATTATTGCGTTAACTGCAGCGTGCGCGATAATAATTTCCACGGACGCATATAACATGGGAGGTGTATAATAAATATATATATATAGGTGTGCACGGTCATTTGTTGTAATATGCGTTCGAATCCAACCGAAAAAGTGGTGGTGGCGATACACTCGGTAAATATATTATATATTTAGGTATATTCTACCTATCCGTATTATATACGTATATATTATGCACATGATATTTACGCGTCAAATTTATTACGTTGCGTGTACAGAATTTATAGGTAACGGGGGATTCTAAATCACAGCCAGTAATCTGTAAAAAACTAATTTACGCGCATGCGACCGCGAGGAGGTCAGAGGGCGAACAGTCTAAAATCGCTGTACAAGTCCCGAAATCGTCTGAAAGTCCACCGGGTAAACCCGCAGCAGGGTGGGCGTTGTGACCGCGTTTCAAGATTTTCCGAAAATTTCTGGAGAAAAATTACCGAAACATATTATGCGGAAAATGCATTTCATGGGCGTGTTTTATTCAACATATTTTACAATAGTATTTGAAGCGGTTTTTAATCTATGCGGATGAACACGAGATCTTGTTACGACAATAACGTTTGAAAAACTTCGGCCCCGAAATCGTATGATATTGGCGTACTTTTTGGTAATTATTTTCGACGTCTTCGGGTCTCCTATATAGAGGTATGTCGATTGTACACATATACAGGTACCCATGTATACTACTCACAGCGTTCATCAATAAATAGTACACGATTATGATAATATCCCGAGGGGATTTGTACTTACGCCTTCGTCGATTAACGTTTTCGCGGTCCGTCCGTCATACATAATAACATGACGTATAAGGTACACGCCGATGAGGATTCGAAGGTCTCTCGGCGAAATGGTGCGGCACAGCCACATAACAGCACGCCTCGCGGCTCTTATTGTGATTTAAATTAAATCGTGCCCGACGATAATTTAATAATAATATACCGGATGATTCACCGAGCCACCCCCTTTTATCCTTTGATCGTGAATTTATTTGAATATTGTAGATACGCGCGTCATAATAAGGACCGTATTTTTAATTTTAACTTGGACCTTATAAAAATTATAAGTTATACATATAATATATACATTTGAAGTTTGAACTATCCATTTTTATTGTAAATTGTAAAGGTAATATCAAACAATAATTGATTTTAAAATGTCGATGAATACTTAAATATTTTTTTTCATTAATATTTATGCAATCTGTAACATTCTATTTACATAAGAATAGGCGTTAATATAAAATACATGACATGAGTTGGGCACATGAAAAAAGAAGCAACCCAGCGGTTACACTAGATTGTAGGTATTTGATTTTAATTTGTTATTATTTTTTTTTTATACTTTTTGCACTTTTCAATGTTTTCATTTGTTTAATAAAATAGGATAATAGTCGCGAGTCACCATCTTCTTTTAAGCCTCTTTCGGGGATTTCCAGGTATTGAGTCTGAGTCAACTACAGAAATTAGAGAATTTTGATGATTTTCTAGACTTGAAATCGATGTATATAAATAAAAATTCAAACGAGTGCCTATTTTCTATAAATTATTGAACTCTAAGTACTCTAAAGAGTATTACGTAGTATATAATAGTTGTATGAAGAACATCCCCGTATTCGTATTATAGTGTAACGATTTCACCTGAATGACACCTATTTAACATAATATCTTTGTAAAATCTACAACAACGAAGTTCCATACACATTAATAATAATGTGTCGTCTACGAAACATTGTTAATTCAACATAATCACATAATCAGTGGCGTAGCTACTCATTAAAGCGCCTAGAGGTATAACATATTTTCACCCCTATAGTACAAATTATACTCATTACGCTATGCCTTTAACGTTTATATTAATTACATTTTAACCATAATATGTGTACCAAATACTTGACAATCGCCTAGCACCCCATCACACACGATATGTAGAAGCACCACAAAAACTTTACTCCCCGAGACAACTGCTTGTGTTACTCCACTGAACATAATATGACTAATGATTTTCAATAGATTTTTCAACGTGGTATCATAAACATCACTATGCTGTTTCGAACCATACCGTAACTTGTACTCTTTAGATTTATAAATTGGTTCTTCTGCGCATCCCCACGTGACGCCACGAGACCGGTTCTACTATGGCGGTAGGTTGTAGTCGCACAAGGATGCGCGAAAGAACTGATTTTGTGCCGGCGCGGGCTCTATTGCTGGACAGAGTAATTTACTAAAAAAAATATACAAGTCCAGTATTATTACGTAATATTATATTAATTATAATAAGCGTGTATTATGGTTTGAATATAATATTATAAATAGACTAAAATAGTGTACGCAATAAACATCGATATTTGCTATAATTAAATATCGATCGTAACAAACAATATAACTATTTGATGTTAATTCCGGTTTATTCAGTTGAATTTATACAGTTAAAAAAATATACTGAACAAATAAATAACACGAATATGAAATTATACAACAAAAAACAATGTTTTCAGCGTATTTATTTTAAATGGAATATACCTAATAATCAACGACAAAGGTACCTATATTATAATATGAAATATTATGATTGAAAATAAAAAAACATATATATATATAATGAATAAAAAAAAGTTAATGATTGTATATGATAAAAGGGTAAAAGCTTAAACATAAAAATTAGAACTGTGCACATCTAAGACTCTGAATGACACATTGACGAGACCCAAGCCCAATTTCCCGAAAGTCGAATAAAAAAACATTTATATTTTACGGCAGTTAAATTAATACTATACAGTTCAGACATTTTGGAAGTGTCAACAATGTACACGCCAATTTCGAATGAAGATAGTGGCGTTGTACTATGTTCAGAATAGCTGAGGAACCGTTTTACAATTAAGCTAGGGGGCTTATTCTGCGGTTGAACAATGTGGTGAACCATAACAAGATTGTTATTAGTAAGCATTATGTATCTATCTTTTTCGTTGAGCACGTTTATAATAACTGTGTTTGTCAGGGCCAAAGATATTTTTTCATGAAGTTTATCATTAATTTTAAAAAAAGGTGTAGAATTTTTGTGCAGTATTTCTTCACTGAAGACGGGATATTGGCCATGTAATTGAGGCGGACATTTTTGGTGTATTTTTTGTTTTTGCAATATACTGTTTAAGATTTCTTGCAGAGGATATTTGATTGACTTCATAGATTTTATGATCTCTTGGATAAAATTGTCGTACCGGAAACAACTAAAATTGTCTAGTGGGCCATGATTAAGAACGTATATCGGCAAGTGAATCAAACTGTGTACGTTATGAGTTATGTATTGAGAACCATATAAATTGGAATAATCGTTAACGAATTTTTTTAGCAGCTGAGTTGCCATTTCGTTTGACTCGAAACAGGTTTCAGCACAGATCAAAATTCTGATCGCGTAAACCAACAATTGGAAATGAAAATAGAACTTTTTTTTTAAGTTACCCTTCAGGACAATTTGACCAGTGTACAATAAAAAAGTTCGTAGTTCTGTGGCTTTGTAGTGTTCGATTTCGTCTATCGCTCTGGGTAAACGGCATATCTCGGATGGTACGTAAGCTCTCAAATTGTTCAACTCGTTATTAATATTATCTCTTTTATCTTTGTCCAGTTTTACTTTTTTATCGCCTTTTACCCAAAACTCGATCAGTTGTTTTACCACGCCTAGGCATACGCTGTGCATGTAATCCAACACAACCGTGTTCGTGACATTAATTGGTAACCGGACTATAGGGCTATCGCCTTTATGGTAATACTTATATCTTTTATTTCTGAACGACTCGTCGGTTCTTAATGGTGCATTTAGACCGGGATACGTCATACGTTGCTCCAAATATGTGCCCTCTTCTGTACACATTGTACAGCCAAAATATTCATTGTTACCTTTGACGTTCAGTAAAAACGCCTTTGCAGGGGAATCGCACGAAATATTTGAAATCTTTATGGTGAAAAACAACCCATTTACATTCAGCCCGTTATCTAAAATCTCCAATAAATCTATAATTAATGGATTCAAGAACTGTTCGACGAGTTGGGGTTTTTGAAATCCGTGAAAAAACCCAATGGGTACGACATTTTCCTTTAGCTCTTTAAAATTTAATATTGAAATTAATACTGGCCAAAGATGACGTTTAGGACTTTTCGATATAAGATGTGCGTCTATGTTAATACCTAACTCTAACACTTGGGATTTGATATATGTTTGTGCGTTATTTTTGATTAAAATGGGTAGCAGCATATTTTTTAGACCTAAATGTATGTAACATCCACCAGAAATATCAACAATATCATGAAGCTCAGGGGTTTTGATCAATGTCCTAATGTCTTTTGGGACGTCTAAACCTTGATTTCTCAATATCTGAAGCAAGCTGTTATAAAAATTATGCGAAACATTATATTTTACAAATAATAAACGCAATTTTTCCGTTAAACCCGTGTTTTTCGGTACATCGTTTTCTGAGATAAGATTTAAAGTGTTATCAACAGATGAATCGTGGTAGTTGGATTGGGTTCTTTCAAAAATTGACGTATTAGAGAAATCTTCCTTTTTCTTCGAATCACAAATCTAAAATAAAAACAATTAGGTATAGGTAATTTAGTTTTATAAGAATAAAAAATAACCCAGAGATTGGTATTGGATTTTTATAGTTTAATCCAATAAAATTTAATTCTATTGCAGCAGGAACTGCATTAGTCAACTGATATATTTCATGTAATAGACTAAAAATAATTATCTGTCAATAGTAAACATTCAAATAAACTAAGAATTGTTATCATAATTTTTTTTTTTTATATTACGTTTAACTTTATACATAGAAAATTATTTAAAATATATAATTATAGATATTTTTTTTATGAAGATTTTAGAGAAATTTGTTTTTAATAACTGTTCCATGTAACTACAAAATTTATAAAAACATAACTTTGCAATATAATTATTATTTGAAGTCTCACATTCCAAAATAATAGTTATATGCTTGATACTAACTGATTTTACTGATAAAAATTCATCTCTTTCGGGAATAATGACAGAAAATTGGAATCAACTGTTTGTCCATTGCAGAGCTTAAGTTATTATTTCAATCACTTCGCCCAACATAATGTACTGGTATTAATTTTGAAAGCAGATTTGAATTAGTCATTAAACTTTCTATGCTTTGACAATTTCATTTTTCTGATTTTATTTTTTTTTATTTACTTAGAAATTTACTATAAAAAAGAGTAAAAATAGATCATAATCATGATTCAAATGTAAATACACTGATATAGAATATGAAAAATGTACGAAAGTTATTAAGCATAGTTAAAAGTTAATTTTACATTTTACTTTTAGAATTTGTTATTTTGATTATCAATTGTGATTATTAATTAGTTGACAATTATATTACCCTATGTGCGTCATTAGCAGATACGTTTGCAACTGAGGTACTAGCTTCGATTTTTACTGCTTGTGGTGTAACAGACGATAGTTCTTGATTATAACCCGTCACCGGTAATTCGGAAAAAGTTACTGTTTTCTTATTTTTTCGAGGTACGTATTTAATCATTTTTTTTCTGAATGGTGTTATTGATAAACTATTATCTAGATCACAAATTAAAGAATAAATTAATATTCCATAATGTTTAAAAAAAATAATAAAAGTTCAAAAATAATGAGTAACATAGGTACCTTCATAATCACTGTTATCTTCAGAGGAACTTTTTTGACGTTTTTTGTTTAGTTTTTTTTGTGCTTCACATTCGTCTTTTGTAGCGGAGCTTTCTATTTCAACACGTTTATGCTGTGCATCTTTGAAATTTGCTAAGTAAACAAAATACAATATTAAATTTTGAACTTTGCGGATTTTAAATTTCAGTTAGTTAATGTTGCTTATTATAATTACCAAGCAAACCTAATAAAAATTTTAATAATTAAATAAACTCGGTAATTATACATACCATATATTTTATCATCCACGATTTTAATTTTGAACGAATTCCATGAATCATCAGGGTCTTCAGCTTCTAATAGTTCAATACTGGTAACATTACATGGAGGTCATCGACAATACTGAACTTTTGCAATATTTAATAACGTTACTTCCCACACTGTAGGTGAAATTAGCCAATTAAGAGGCACTACACTGTAATCATTCGTTTCCGTAAAGACAACAACAACCCATCGCTTACATAGTCGGATCTACGTGGTAATGGTGAACAAAACTAATATTATATTAAACTGAAATTATTATACAATATAGTTATCAAACAAGTCGTAATGGTAAATTTAAAGCAGGTGAAACGCGGTTGGAACAGGTACATGATGGTAGGTGGCTTATTCCAGCAACCCCAAACCTGATCAAGACGTATACTGTTATATTTTTGCAATCTGAATAAATACTAAAATACCAATTAGTACTAAATTATTATTTATTACCCATTTGGCACCCGCCATTATCCACCAGCCCTTAAAAAGTTCAGAGGCATTTCGATTACCCCCTTCCCAAGGCAGTGTGATGAGTGTAGTCGCAGATAAAAAAAACCAAATAATCAACACGCACTGAATGGGTCATGATCTTTGAGTGACCTTAAAGTCGATTATTTCTACCTAAGCATTTCAATGAATTATGTGGGCATGCGATGCAATTAAAACGATTTAAAGGACGTAATCAAAACATTTTACTATTTTAAAATCCTGCTATAATATTATAACTAAATAGACATATGTTTATTTTATTTAAAGTTTCAATTTAATTTGTTGTAAGTATAACAATCGATTGAAATAGATACGTTTGATCCAAGTAAATTAAATACTTAAATAAAAACGGTGAACTTTAGCTAAACATTTGGCACAAATTACTGTTAAAAACATATTATGGGTTGTATATTGTTAAAGAATAATATGAATTTAAATTGTCTACCGATGTATTTAACAGTATCTACTTCTTTGTCCTTTTAGTAAAATAAATTACGGGTCTCTCGATATTGTACGAGACATTTTAAGAAAATATTTGGTCAATTCACACTTTTAGGATTATTTCCAGGACTAAAAGCATCAGTGACCACTAACTTAGTTTAATAATATTATAAGAAACCTCGTGCTCTTATAATATATTTTTGTGTTAAAATCTATAGTCGGCAGATTATTTTAATATTGTACAAACTTACTTCACGATACTTCGTAGACATTATAATATTATAATATTATTTTCTAAGCAGTCCACGGTTAATACGATTATTTAATATTTATTTAATATTATTGTATTGCCACAACACAAGAAAGTAAAGAAACTCACGCGAATTATTCTTTTGTGATTTGTGACTACTGACGATGCAAACACGGATCGACGGGTGCGGCTCCGGCGAAGTCATAAAAAACATACTGACCTTATGTCTAACTATATTTAGTTGGACATTTCCAAGTAATTATTTGTTGTTAATATAACTTGTATATGGGCACTGCTGTGTAATAATTGTTATCAGAGTGTTAACCATAAACATCGTCATGCAGAAAAATGACGTAAAATATTAAAAATACATCACAAAGATGCAAAAGTAAAACATCGTTACAGGCAATAGAAGTTTTGCCGTTCTACAAGCAAGACGAACATTATACTTTAGGGTCATTCGCAATAAAACAGCTTTACGTCGATTTTTAAACATTATATAACGTATAGGTATACCTCCCCCCGTGGTATCGAGGACCGGAGGAAGAACTGCCGATGGCATAACTTCTCCCCCGGAAGAATGTATGTACCTATAGCTATGATGATTTAAAAATAATGGTAGGTAAAACTAACCAAGTACAGGAGCGGCGTAGTTTGGGATAAAATCATGGGGTAGCCGTAGCGAGCATATTAAATAATATCTTTAGTTCGATTGTGTGTGGTCTAATGAGATGTTGGTAGAAAAAATAATACAATTTGTGGGGTAGAAATTGCTACCTCTCGCAACCCCGTAATGACGCCCACATGCCTAGATAGTTAATGTGACTTTATTAACATTTTTTTAATTTGTAAAACTTGACTTTAATAAGTACCTATCTATTATACTCGGCAGGTTCGCTTGACTAAAGATTACATATTATTATATTTTATGTCAAACGATTGTTAAAGACTTGGTTCAAATTTGAAAAAGGATAATCCTCCGACGGAATAAAAAAGTCTAAATAGGTATTTGAAAATACTACCACCGGAAATGTTCTACACGCAACCTTTATGGTATCTGTCGTTGGATATCATTTTAATGTTATTTTAAGATGACTTCTTATTACCAGCTGGCAGGTCGACAAAATTGTATTCGGATACCACGATTACGAAACATAATAATTCATATACGAATTCAATCGAGTTGAATTTTTATATATTTTCTAATTAAACTTTTTCGATTGTATAGATATTTTTAGTTTTCAAACGTTAGGTACTATTAATACGCGTACACGGTAAAATCAGAGTATTAGAACTTGAACTGAAAAAATAAGTTGGATTTGGCTCATGCGCCATACTTGTTCTACGAATGAGTTCCGCAGTTCCAACCGTTCGCGAAAGCAGACTTATTTTCAAAAGGATTCTCATCAACTGCTGCGAATGACATATTTTCAGGTGGGTATATGTTTGATCGTGGGGATTTGTGGTCGATGTCTCTCCGGGTGGAAATTATATTACATTGGAGAACAGCAGATATGGTTCAGGAAAATCGGATATCGCGTTGGGTATGGGCACCTTTGTTTGGGACAGTGGCGTGTGAAAAGCAGCTGTGTTGTGGAGGAAAATTCTGCACCGGTCGGTTTCGGGGGGGCACTCGTCCGCCCGAAATTATATTATAATAACATTAATTTAGCCGACGTACAAAAGTGCTACGTAAATACATAATATGCTACAAATGCTACGCCCCCTGCAGCGTATATACTTACCTGTGTAAACATTCAGTACGCCGCCGCCGTTGTCGTATTATATTTTAAACCCGTTCGACCAGACGAGGTGCAGCTGCCGCGCAAGAATCGCGTGGTAAAAATATAATATAATATAATATTGTAAAATACCTCGTTCGCCGCGGAGGTCCGAAAACCGGGGAGGGGGGGGGAGGGACCACGACTGCGTGATGTTCGGGAAGAAGTCATCGTGAGAAAAATCGTCATTTCGTGGCGAGTACGTACATAATAATATCGTCATATAATAATATCATTATTGTGTTGTGTACCTATAAAACACGGCGGTTGAGCTGCAGTGTACCATATTATAGCTACACACAAGTCGTCGTTACACGTAGGCACGACGACCGGATATTGTACCACGCGATTTTTTTTTTTTCTTTCCGTTTTTCGTTTTCCGACCGTCTTTACGACCGTGTGCGGTTCGCGAACGACTCTATATAATATTATAGGTACATACACTGAAACGCATTACGATTATTTACTATCCCCGCGGAGAACACTGCAGTAATAATAGTATTAATAATGTTACTATCGTGCAACTAAATACGTTCTCATATTATTGTACCTACCTACATCGGGTACATGCCCTACGTCATATTGTTATTATTGTGTCCAAGCTCGGGTACCCACCGTATGTTTTACATAATAATTTAATATTCCGATATAAAACATAGTTTTGTGCGAAGTATGTAGGTACACATAAAAAACGGTGCGTGTGATGCGTCGACTATTTAATATACTGTCCTTTTGAGGAACATGACTCTTCGTCGTCGCTCGTGAAATACATAATATATTATTATTATGCACACGCGTGCGTCACAATAATCGTATGTCGTAGTTATTAGAAAACTAGGAGGAAAGGACGAGAGAAACTTTGGTACCCCGTGCGCGTCTTGGCGGTCGTTCTCGTGACGACTGCGACGCGACGGAATCGAACGCGATGGGCCGAGATGAGAGGAGGAAGTCCGTCGTCGTCGTCCGAGACGACTCGTGTGGCAGTGTAATGTTATAATATTTTTTACTTGACGAAAAAACACGCGAGACGGCTCGTCTATACCATATGGGTACATGCACCGAAACATGTTATCCTTATTACGATTATTTACTGTCCTCGGAGAACACTGTACAACAATAATGTCACTATCGTGCAACTAAATACGTTCTCATGTTATTATAAGTAGGTACATGCTCAGTCGTATTATTATTATTATTGTGTCGCGCGGACCGAGCTCAGGTACCGTATGTCTTACATGATAATTTAATATTCCGATATAAAATATAGTTTTGTGCGAAGTATATTATTATACACATAAAAAACAGTGCGTGTTATGTCGACTATTTAATACGGTCCTTTTGAGGAACATGACTCTTTGTCGTCGCTCGTGAAATACATAATATACTATTATCATAGCGTCGTATGCACACGCGCGCGTCACAATAATCGTATGTCATAGTTTTTAGAAAACTAGGAGGAAAGGACGAGAGAAACTTTGGTGCCCACTATATTAATATCCCGAGCTCGTCTCCGAGGTCGTTCTCGTGACCGCTACGACGACGGAATCAAACGCGATGGGCCGTGATAAGAGGAGGCCCGTCTCCGTCGTCGTCCGATGTGGCAGTGTAATATCATAATATTTTTTACTTGACGAAAAAACACGCGAGATACGGCTTGGACAGGGGCTTGTTGGGTAATACGCAGTGTACAAAATAATATATGTAACAGATGTACCTATTATATTATGGGCTGCAGTATACCGCGAACGCGTTGATATAATTTCCGACGTGAACCGGTGCAGATTTTTATCGTCACGTCCGATGTCTCGAGATTTATAACCGTTTGGCGTCGTCGTGCTTTCGCCCCGCGCACATGATGATAATAATAATAACAGCGATATTTTCAACTCTCCAGCGTACGTATAATAATAATATTATTATAATATGGCAGCGACTGCAGTACATAATATATAATAACATCATAGCTGCTCCAGCAGTGGGTCTCTTCCGCCGCGAAGCATACATATAGCCGGTATATATATAGGTATGTGTAATTTTTTTTTCCCATGTCTCTCTGGCCACAGATTTATTTCATTACACTAAACCGTCGCAACTGCTATTTAAACGTCGTCGTCGTCCCTCCTCGCTGTTTATACACGAGTTATAATATCATTATATAGACGTGCGTCGCGGGTGCGTTCGTACATCACATATACATTACATATATATATTATATATATCACAGTCGGGTTCGTGCGCGGTAAGTAATGTTCCGGAAACATGACTTTTTAAAAAAAACTCACTTATTTGTGTGTGTGTGTGTGTGTGTGTGTGTGTGTGTGTGTGTGTGTGTGTGTTCGTGTTTATACAATACGTATGTATAGCGTTTAAGAGTTATCTCGACGCGGGTGCGTGCGAGAGTGCGTGTCGTACATCATCGCATGTCCCTATACATGTAGGTGAACGGGTAACGAAATTTAATAATATTTCATTCTCCCCCGGCTCATTTGCGTCGAGTATGAGACTCGGCTGCCGGAACAACCCGATGATTTTGTGATTACCGTGGACCGCGACCACGGTTATATTAACACAAGGAGACCGCGATGAGGAGACGCCGCGCGACACGAACGACGTGCACCTAAATTACGTCTCGTCAGTCGTCGACGACATCCGGACCGGATCCGTAAGACGATAAAATAATAGACTTTAACGCTTAATGCGCTGACGCTGCGGCGCATAGGAATATTTGAGACGACAATAGTAATAGTTATTTATTATTATGTGTCCGAGCGTATTATCGTCATGACGTTTCGTGTGCGTGTATACCACGATTTAAGATATACAGGTTAAACATTGGCCTATAACGAATAGTGCTTTATGATGACCGGTGAACCAACCATCTGAACAGCTGAGACCCCAGAATCACTAACGCTCGTTGTTGTTTAACCATGTTAAATATATAAATATATATAATATCATAACGCCATAACAACTTATCACGACTAGGTCTGTTTTTTATTACCTACAGTACCTATATAATATTATTGAATCTATAAACTTGTCCTCTCGGTGCGCTAGTAGTAATGGGAACAGCTGTTTCAGATAGTTGGTTCACCGGTCAAACCATGGGAGTTCGTTACGCAACCTGTATATCTTAAATCGCGGTGTATACCATCGAATAAATGGCGGTTTGTATGATAATATTATATGGGTACCTAGGTATAACTGTATAATATAAGGTACATTTATCTACGAGACAATTTTTCTCCATTTCTTCCTGGTTACCAGCTGCAGACGATGCCATTTCGGATATCGCGGCCCATCAAACCGGGTGTTCAAATATTATGTTTATCTTTATTACAATGTTCTAGCACGTATAATTATCGTATCATCGCCATCGTTACGATATAATAATATGACGTCCGATCGCCGGACCGCTTAAAAACTCGACGTGTGGTGCCTATATTAAGTTTTTTTTTTTTTTTTTTATCGATGGCTCACGTAGGTGACTATAACGTAACATTATGTGAGCAGGTAGGCAGAGGTATAGGCACCCAGGCGCACATTATAGAGAATTATTATTAAAATAATATCACGGAGCCCGTAACAGATCAATTTTGAGTTTGCTCGTCGCATTATCAGATGGCCGGACGAAATTAATTATTAACGGTTAAATACGAACTATTATTCTTACTTATAGAGACTCGCCGTAAAAAAATTTCGTAAGCGAATTCAATACGGCCGGTAAACTGGTTTTTGTACTACGATCCGAATTACGGACGGTCTTCGCGGCTGTTTGCGGATAATGCATAATACACAGAGAGTGCAAAATTTCAACGGATTGTTTCCGATTATCGAATTCGAACGAACAGTGTCCGAAACCGACTAATAATTACTATATGATAATATATGGGGGTAACAAACGAAATTGATAGTGTTTTTTTTATTTTAAATACACTGACTACTACAAACAGACTAAGACTAGTAAAAAAAAAAATTACCTCAGGTATTACCTGATTATTAAATATTATCCCCACCTACCTACTTATACTTTGACGTCATGTCGTCGGACGTGAATGACATAAAATAATAATAATAAGGTGTATTCAAAAGCACGTAAATTGCAGCTCTTAACTCGGATTCATCATAATAGTATATGAGTTTGTATATATTATTGTCGGGCTTACAAAATCGAAACATACATATCGGATCCACTTTGTGCTCCAAGTACCTAGTATAATATAAAAATGGTAAGTCGTAACCGTAATCAACCAAACATATTATATACCTACTCGCTGACCCGCAGATTCATTAAAACCTTGTATATCGTCCAACCAGTGTAAAACATTAATTATCATTTTTTTTTTTTTTTTAATTACCGGCTCCGTCGATGTTGACCGCATTGAAATCGTATGCACCTATTCATTATTTGTTTTATCTCGACTTGTGCTTATCGGGACAATCTATATAGGTACCTACGTATTATAGCTGTAAAAAGTAGGTACCTATGTAATTTCATTTCAGTTATAAATAACGTATTGAAATGCACGGATATTATTATTGTGTGTATCTAAACAGAAAAAAAAAATGTTATAATGATTTAGGTTTTAAATAGCGCTTAATAACAACGTGGTACAAGTATAATTAAATACTACTCCGGGATAATGTTACATGAATTATGTCCTCACCAATTGTGTGTTTACACACGCGTCCCGTGTGTGTATAATGAAAAGCCAATAAACACTTGGTTAACTTAATCTCGAAAAGTAATTTTTATTTTTTATTATATCCTTTTAAATAAAACAAAATAACATATTTCATCCCGATAGTGATTATATGCTGATAATGGTCGTTATAGCCCGGGGACACCGTATATAACGTGTGCGCGCAGCCAGGACCGAAATCAAACAGGTTATATAATAAACGGGCACATTTTTTAATTTTTTCCATCCGGCCGTGAAAGACAAAATTATAAGACATACACTATGCGCTCTCCCCTAATGGTCGAACTGCAGGCCACGTCATACCTATACATGTATAGAAGTGTATAGGTAGAGAGCCTTTAAATAATTATGTTATAAGAGAGTGCATGGCCAACTCGGTGAACATTTTCTATCGTTTGGCCGTTGTCATTGATAATGGAAGCCATTTTTCGTCCAAATTTGTTTATAGTTTACCAATGTCGAATACATTAAATTTGTTATTGTCAAGTGTCAATTGTTATTCGTTTTTACTCGACAATTTAATATTTTAATAATATGTAAATATTCAAATCAACTATATCATGTATATTATTTACACGGTTTTGTTGCATAATTATGTATATTGGTCTTCATATTTTGCAGTATTACAGACACACGGTTATAAGTGAAGATGTGGACGTATGTAATTTGCGCCAAAAACAACCTCTCCAAAAAAATATCAATGTAATTTGCTCTACATTTTAAGGCTGTAGTTTGCGCCACACACAACTTAATAAAAGTAATTTGCGCCATTGTTCACCTCGTTAAAATTATAATTTGCGCCACTTTGAAATAACTAATCGTATGTTCGATGCGATGTCAGTAAATTTATCTGCTGGTAAATTCCAACAATTAAAATTGAAAGTTTCGAGCAGATTACATATTCAATTTCGTTTTCCGTCGTGGCGCAAATTACCAAAATGAATATTTTTAAAATTGGCGCGTTATATTTTTATATTTTGGAGCAAATTACATACGCGCTTAAATGTAAGTATTAGTAGCGCATATTACAAGTAATTAAATCTCCCGAAGATATAGATATTCCTACCTAGTTGGTCTATCCATACCTATGGAATATAATATTGTACGATAATTTATTATTTTAGTCTGTTGTTGATAATCATATTTATTTTATATTTTAAAAATTGACTCTAGTTTATCATATTATTTCGTATTTTATGCTATTTAGAGTTAAAAAAATACGCTGGAATTTTTTGGACGAAACATGACTGCCCAGTTGCTGTGACTCTCGTATTATGTATAGACTCTCTATAGGTACCACCTTGGCAATTTAAGTCTTTTAATCGGGGCGAGTAATACGCACAAATGCACAATAATTGATAAGCCAGTATTTATATAGTTATTATAATATAGTAAGTGTACGATCGTCGTGTACACAACAACATCGCGCACGATAAAAAAATAACAAAACCTCACGACGTCATAATAATATTATCCTGTCACGAAAATCCCACATATACTATCGCGGTGATTAATTCCTCCGCGTTAACGGATTCAAAGCGAATTTATTATCATATTTTATTCATCGAAACGGTTTAAACTATATACGTTCCGTTGTCTTCCTCCGCTCATATGGGAGCACACAGCTTCGTCGTATGGCGATTATTACGTTCGAAATTCGAATGAGTCATCGCGGAAACAATAATATTATGATAATTTTCGACGAGCCCCTGGCAGACCCACGGCACATGGTGTGAGCCACCGACGTCGTACGTCAGAGAAGACGGCCTGGACGTAAAAAAATGTGTACGCCGATAGTATAAAAAGTCAACGTGCCGAAATCCAATCCCGTTCAAAGATTTTAACGCGCCTTTTGATCATGATTGAACCCGAAAGAACCCCAACAGTCTCGGACTTCAATCGCTTTCGCGGAGTCCTTTGAACGTAAATATATGTTCAAAGGTCACGTTACAATAATATGTCTACGTGATCGGGAAAAAATATGAAATCGCACCATAATATCGTACGATAATAATATAGGTATGTATATTAATATATTGTTGAAGGTCGTCAAGTGTATAAAACCCATTTTATAACCATAAAAATAAAAAAGGCATACCTTGTCCGGTGAAAAAGATCTGTGTCGATAAGCTCCAGCTCGCTAACTAACTTCGGGTGACTATACGATAATAATAATAATAATAATAATAATAATAATATGTACCTACCTATTGTACCCGTATATGTTTGTTTGATTGCAAACGGACATAGTTTTTAAGAGTTAAAAATAGGCAATTTTCAAATTGTAGGCGTTTTGGTCTTGTAAATTTGAGCGAAGTAAGTGATAATTATAGTGTGTGTGAATGTATGTGTAAATAAATTAGTGGAGCGCTCACGCACGCGCACTAACAAGTCGCCTTTCGATTGCGTTGCGATTTTTTTTTTGCTGAACGGTAAACAATTTATACTCATTATTTGTGTGTGCTTTTTGTCGATCCTATACATTCCTAACGATGGACCTGATAACGCGATAAGACTTCTGAAAACTGATTTGAGTTCTATTATGTCTACTTGAGATCGATCAGGCCAAATTTTAAGATATTTAATTTAATCTTCGAACAATCGATATTTTAAGTTTCGTAAACTTTAAATGTTCAAACCAAATTTATAGGAACTTAGAAATAAAACTTTAAAAAAGTGGTCTGATCGATCTCGAGTAGACATTTTAACGACTATGAATAAGTTTTCAAAAGTGTTGTGGCGTTATCAGGTCCATCGGTATGGTTGACAAAAGATTGGTACTATTTGGTTGAAATAATTGTCCGTTTGCAATCCCTGCACACAGTATATTGTTTTATTTCTGTTTGTGTAATAACAAATCTATGGACATTAAACATATAGTTTATTTGTATGCTGCAGTATTGTCTGTATTTTGCTACGGTTAAAATTTATTATAGTTCAATAAAGCCCAAAGACATTCAGTGAGACGCTGAATTATCTATGGCTATAAGTAAATTAGGTTTCTCCGACCTTGTTATATAAAAGTATGTGTATATTATATGATTATTAACTTTTTTAAAAATCGCATTCTATTTGGTCAGCAATCAAATCAAATTATTAAAAATATAATTAATAACTTATCAAGTTACTGTTGTTGTTTTCATTGCAGTAGATACTTTTTTATCTAATTTCCTGTTTCAAACTTTCGCCAAATATAAAAAAAGGTCTCTCGTCGTAGATATATAATATATATAATATTTCCATTTAGCGTGTGTGTTAAATATTTAAATATTTAAACACACAAAACAAAAAACTTCGATCGAGTACCTACTGTGTCATTATTTTTTTTTATATATTTATATACTATAAATAATAACACAGAATAGCTGCCTTTTTTTAAGTCATAGGTCAAAATTATATGAGCTTGCGAAATGCCAAAATCGCTTGGCATACACTAATATGCACCTTTTTTTTTTTTAATTCTAGTTCATTTTTGTACCCTCGCTAAAATCGATGGCTCGAGCAGAACATGGAGGTCAGACACAGTTTCGGTATGATATTACAACGGAAATAGATACAGGAAAAGCTAGGATAATCTGAGATAGGAGAAGCCAGCTTTTGTGTTGTATTATTGGTTGTTTATTGGCACTCGCCCCTGTAGTCACCCCCGTAGGTATAATATATGAAATAGTTGGACGCAGCAAATCGGATCGACGCAAGCTGTTCGTGCAAGCTTGATAGCTGCGCGGACGGTGAAAATAGTAAAAAAATAATCTCCAAAACATTTTCGTTCCGTCATTTTAATTAGGCCATCAGTATTCACGAAACTCTCCCGGGCCACTTGGGCATTCCGTCGGTTAACTGCGGCGACGACGACCACGTGAAGAATCCATTCTTCGGGCTTGTCAACTCTTCCTTTATACGATACGTGGTGTTATAAATTATTTCCGTTTCTTTGTGGGGAGTGAAAATCCCCAGAGCCGCGTGGAAAATACGTACAACGCCGCCGGACCGACAGTCGGGGGGAGGGNGGGGGGAATAAAAAAAAAAATATATAAAAAGGTCGAATCATGTCGCGCGCGTATACGCGTGGGAGAGTATTGTGTGCTCGTAAAAACGACGTCACGGTCAAATCGTCCCAAGAATATTGTGTGAAGAGAAAGGGTCTTGATGTGTCGTGTGATCGTTAAAACACGTACAATACATATATTTATATATATATATATAATAACATGTGTATAAAGTGTGTGGAAAATCCGGCGCGGTCGCAAAAAAAAAAAAAACGAAAATACATGTATAATACCTACCTATATATATCGTATATACGGCCTATAAATATATATTATACTATATATCCGACTCTCTATATATTTTGATGGCTTTGGTTTCGTTTGACGACCCCACTCGGCGGGGATCGATAATAATAATATTATGATCGTGTATGTCCTATGGTCGGGGGGGGTTTTTTTTTCATAAAATTCTGTACTCACGCGCGTATGAATTGACTACGGACCCGTGTGTGTCCGATTGTCACGAGAGAAAAAAAATCCACTCACTTCACAGACGTTCCGCAGTCGATTGTTTCGATTCGTGTTCGCCCGAAACGTGGTCGTATCATAAACTGCAGCGGTTGGTAACCAGCGGGTAACCCGCGCGCAATTTGGGGACCTACCTATATGGCTATATGCTTTTGTAGCGTAATATCATAATATTATATGTTTTTATACCGCACTCGAATAGAAAGTTTTGACAAGAATTTCGATTCAATATAGCGATAATATATTACCTAGGTATACATTAATTATTATACCATATAAATACACAACTAGGCTTATAGATCCGCGTTATAGGTACCACTTACTCGGTTACGATGTTTACCTCTGTGTGCCTATAAATTATATAAATAAAACGATTTAGAACTTAAATCGGCGGATCCTATACTGCAGCTGGCTTCATCAATCGTATACGAGTGCTATACAGATAGGTACTCGTTCGATTCGCGGTACATAACATTTTATACCAACTATAACCGCACTTTCTACATCCATATATAGAGTTTTGTATTTGTTTTGTACACTTCGAAACGCCGTGCGCTTTATAACGATTATGATTTAATAATTTATTCACTTATGCGCATAACGTGCATAAATGTGCTGTCGTTCCGTACAACACAATATTATTATGATATGTTTACTCTATTCGTGTTTTTATTATTTCCACACAACAATGTTTGAAATAATAATATTATTATAACCTAACGTATTAGACCGAACCCAAGGAGAAATTTCATTTTTTACACGGTTCTAAACGTTTTTTCTTTACGGTATAATATGTTATAATAATATAATATTATATTGTATTGCCCCGTAGTTTTGTTAATATCATAATTGCCATTTTAAACATGCGTTTAGATCGGTAAGTGGATAAATGGTCACACATTTGCATATACGAAAATAAAATTAGAACAAAGTTTATTTTTTTAGGTATATGCAAATTTAAAAAAAACTATTGATGTAACTTCACGATTTCGATCTAGAAACTAAAAAAAAAAAATAATGAACTTGAGCTCGCCGCTCGCGTCAAGACGCATAATATATTAATATAATGAGTAAACCGCATAAAACAAATATAACAATAATAATATTATTATTATTATTATTATGTGTAATAACCGGCAGCGCACAATATTATTACCCATTATTATAACGTGTGTACAGAGCACATGTTGCGATAGTTGTGTAATAACAACAATGACGATGATGTCCGAATAAACATTAATAACATTGTTATCGGTCGGATAAGATCGTCGTACGCCTATTGTAATATTATAATATATATTATTATTATTATCGGACGACGGCCGATGGACGACGACGGACGTCAGCCTTCTCGGCGACTGTTTGTTTTCGATATTATTGTGATAGTGTGTTGCGATGGCGGCCTAATATTACCGTACACGAATTCGCCTCTAAAAAACATAGGTATTATTTTACAATAAACCCATTTGGCGGGCGGTGTTGTCGGCGCAAAGTAATTAATTAAAACGAAAAACGAGCGTTGGCCTCTTTTTACGCTGCCCCACTCTGTATATATTATTATAATGTCCTCGCGATAATTACTTGCGCACACTGTACAACATACATGGCGTATGCACACGGTGTGTTATAAATATTGTTTGGTATTATATTATTATTATTATTATTATTATTATTATTATATAATATTATTATAATATCATGTGCACCGTCGTACGACGACGACGTCTGCCGATGGAAATAGCTCGGCCGTTTTCGTCGATCCAATCAGTCGAGCGTCGGGTTAAAATTATAACGCCGCCCCGGAAACTGTTGGCCGACAAAACGGATGTGTCCTTCGTCGACCGTATATTGTTTCCCCCGTGCGCATATCATTATGCGTTTAATATTAATATATAAATAATATTACAATGTCAACGGTGTGTATACGAAAAAAAACTAAATATAATTAAAAATAAACTCGGCGAGTCGGCGGGAGCACGAATGCACGATATTGTGTTTTAATATGATGGCGATGAGTGGTTAATTATAATTTATAAGGAAAAAATAAAATAGAGTAATTAAATGCAAAAAAAACATATTTATTCACTGACACGGTGACACGCGCCGAAAATTGGCGAGCGGTGTCGATCAACTGAAAAATCCAATTATACAAAAATATGCCGGTCTGCGTTGTCGCAGCGGTCGGCCCGGATCGACCGATCGATGTATGCCGACAACGTAGACAAAAATATAACAATCGGCTTATCGGCCGGTCGGCACAGAACGCGACCAGCACACACAGTATATTATAATAACAGTAATAATAATAATAAATCACCACAAATAAAAACACGGTATGATAATTTATAATATTATATTATTATCGCGGTTGCCCTAATTTTTGAATAAATAAATAATAATAATTTAAACGTGAAAATTCGAGAGCGGACGAAAAACTGTTGAGTTAATATTATATGGGTAAACAATTGTTATATTTAAATATAACAATAATAATAATAATACTGTGAAATCTCAGGACAATCTCGGACTCTGAAATTTCGTCTGCTATACAGAGGGTTCAGTCAAGTTTTTAGTTGGTTCCGAGAAAAAACGTCCGCCGCTATTTGGAGGTGTCCGTTGAGAAAGGATTCACAGTAATAATAATAATAATAATGTGTTACCTAACAATATCGATGATACACAATCGAACGTATCAAACGGCACTATATTATCGTATCAGTTTTATTGTCCTTTATTGACTCTGCAGTGCATTTTAGGATCGTATATAAGAATAATATAATACCCATGAAATATTGACGTTCGAGAAGTTGGCACATCTAAGTGCTGCATTTTTTTTGTTAAATTCATGCCATTATTTTCCTAGTTATTTGCAAGTATTTGAATTTCAAGCGTAGCCCTCTCATTTAGACTCGGAACACTTGGCGAAATCAGCACCAAACTAAAGAGAACGATTAGCAATAATTTGCGAGATAACCGAAAGCGCCGCTATGAATTTTGAAGTTTTAAAGTTAGTTTACACTCGAAAAAATTCCGTCAAAAGCGCAATACTAATAATAAATAATAATTAAATGTGATCGCCGCTCAATTTCAATACTGTCATGACTGTCTATTCAATCCGTCAAGCTTTTGTGTCATTATAATATTAAATAATTTATAACAATATTAGCCCTATACGCCGCGGTGTACCAAAACAAATTACACAGTGACAGCTCTCTTAACGGACACCCCCTATAATAGGAGACGTGTTTTTTGGGAACAACTACAAACTGTTTACGAGCCGAACCCTCCGAACAGCAGACATCTCCTAATAGCAAACAAAATGTGGGTGACCGGGAGTGTCCGGTATTTAGAGGTCTCGCTTTGTTGCGGGTCGACAAACGGCATACGAACGACGGCTGTGGACGAGCGGCTGGTGGCCAATCGCCGTCGTCTGCTCGTTCGGTGTAAGTATGGATGGTGTAATGCACAAATCGATCGGCACTCGGTAAATGATTGAATGAATATTATAATTACAATAAATTGTAATATTATAAATACGCGTCCAGAAACCAACTAGGTGGTTGGCAGGCGACGGCCCTATAACCTGCAGTGACTCGCACGCACTGCAGACATCCATCACTGCAGCTGCAGCGGCAGAGTTGGTTTCACGATCTGTTATTTTCCATCCGAACCTCGGTACCGGTCAATCGATTAATAATAATAATAATAACATTATACTAGGTACATCTAATGAATAATGAATTATTCACCAGCTGAATGAGCGGACGGTCGTCTCGCTCTACACCGCGGGTAATAACTATTTCGCCTGTCACTCGCAGTGCGATTTCTCGACGAGGTAATGATTATAACATTATATTGTAATGATTTAGATGATCTATATTATAATCTGCATCGGCCGTTTTCGTGTCTCATTTTGCTCAGCGTTACACTGTACGACGGAAGGATGTGTATCGGCGCATCAGGTTGAGGCGGATCGATATAAATTATAATAACAATATGTTGCAGAATTCCGAATTTGTGCAGGTTCCGAGTGGTTACGAATTGGTTACTAACTCATGATATTATGTACGTTTTCGTAGACAATTCTGACATACGTATGCTTATATTACAACGGCCAAATCGTATGATATTAATCATTGGTACGGTCGTAATTAGATTTTTTTTAATTACGCTTAGAATATTATAGACTGCGTCTGTGATCTGCCGATGTGATATTTTCGGATCTACACACGCCCACGCGTGTATAACAATTCACGCAGGTACTTACATATAATAATATTATGTTATGGCGTAATATTATCATAATATGATAATGATATGCGATATTATGCATATTATATTATATGAAATAAATAACGTCGAGTAAGCCCGCGAATAATATAACCCAGTTATAATTATAATGCCCGTGCGATAACGATTAGAACAAACGATAGGCTGCCGATGATAATAATAATATGATCCAAGATGCATTTCCCTAATTCTCTGGAACCCACCCCCTGCAACTCCTCGAATTTTGGATTCAAACCAACTACGCTTACGCTGCGACTCCCTTTACAAGGGTTTTTGATTTGGGAGGGTGCGAGCGTTTCGCCCGCTGCTTCCCCACTTTCGAATTTTAGACTACTCGTTTGTCTTAAGCCATAGGTATAATTTACCACCCCCTCTGACCGTTGTACTCGGATATTTTCGACTAAATAGAGTTGTGAGGTAACTATCGTCTGGTGTTTATATTCGCGTGTAATAATTATGAAATATTAATATTATTACTTACTTTTATTTGGTAACGATTTATGTGTAGAAAATATCTCAGAGTACAGAAGACGGTCGCCCGCGGTGGCGGGGTGACAAATTGTACGCGGCTTGGTGGGGGTGGGGCGATAACAATTAATAACATAATGTACCGATTAATTATGGCAAACGTTAACGATTCTATATACAGCGACTGATCGGTCAGAGTGTCTTTTTCGAATCAATTGTTTTGAAATATAATATAACATATATATCATAGAAAAAACATATCCCGCTGAATTTAAAGTTTTTACAACGCAACAATAATTTTACAGAAATGCCCTATAATATTATACGTAGAAATTTAATATTTTTATTAGATTTAAACCTAGGTTAGGTACTATAACGCACGTCATAAAACAACTTAGAAATCCCTACTGTTTGTTTATTGAAATCTAGTCGAGTAAATTCTGAACGGAGCTATGAATGACGTATTGATTTTTCAACGATGTGTGTGTTTTTTTTTTTGCGTTTTATATAATATAATGATTCGATCTCAAACTTTAATGGTTATTTCCGATGGCAAATTGAATTTAGTTGGTTCATCATTAATGAAACTTCTACGTCTTTGCTCTGTTTTTTCGAACATTATATTAGTACCAACCGTCATTTATCCGTATAATACCTGCAGCTAGAACTTGGAATATAGTTCAATAATTTCATTAAATATTTTATCATTCATATTTGATAATCCGCTATCACCAGAGGAAACGGATTTTAAGTTTACCAATTGTTTTTATACATATTTTATTTTTATTTTTATGTTCTTTTGAGCTATGTGTTAGTCCAGTGGTGTATTTAGGATTTTGTCACGGGGGGGGGGGGATATGATTTTATTCAGTAGTCCCGCTTTTAAAGCTAGACGTCTTAAGTTAGGACTCCGGAAAAATGTTACCTATTATATACAGCCTACGCGGGGGGATGATCCCCTTGATCCCCCCTCCGTAATTAAGCCACTGTATGTAACTGCCATAAGTAAAGTATTATTCAAGGCTGTGCAAGTTAACAAATTTTTTTAACTCGTTAAGTTAAGTTATTTCAGATAAATGTAAGTTAAGTTTAAAGTTAAAAGTTAACTTTATTTTTTTTTAACTTGTAAAAGTTGCAAGTTAATTAGAAAATAAAAGTAACTTAACTTAGTTAAAAATAAGTTACTTTTTTTTTTTAAATAAAATTTATAATTATACCTACCTACCTTTTTTAAAGCTAACATAAAATATAATAATAAATAATAATATTAATAATGGTATAGGTATAGGTTAGGTTATATGTCGTGTATGGGATAGGTACTGAGTAAATTGTTATATTTTTCTTTTATTAATGATGCGGTTACCCCAATGACATTTCCGTCAATAATATAGTTATATAATATTTTCTGTGAATATGCAATATAATAACTTACTAATTTAATATTTCGGGTATTTATTTTATATAATTAATTTATTTTAAGTATGTGGTTTGTAAAAAAATTAACGTGCCAATAAAATAAATTAACTCGTTAAGTTACTGAATAACATGGTGGCAATATGTAACTCGTGAAGTTAGAAGTTACTTCTAAAAAAAAAGTATCTCGTCAATTAACTTAGTTAAAAGTAACTTAACTTTAACTTATTAACTCGTTAGTATCACCAATGGGTGGTATTATTATATACGAACACCCAAAGCAATATACCAATAACACCATAGTAATTACATGCCTATCCTGTATATATAGTCAACGTTGAAATGTATATATTATCATGTAAATTGTATAGGTGCAATACGACTGCATACGATTGGTGGAGCTATACTATTTTTTAATCACGAGTGCGACACGACCGGACTGAAATATGGGCAACAATCTCTGTTTTAGCAAAATTATTATAATAAATTTAACAAGTGGTCCGAAAGTCGCGTGCATGCAATCTGCAGCGTTGCAGCGATGCGTGCAGCGGACAAAACTTTCCGAAACTCAACGCCCAAACTCAATTAAAATTCTATTTATAATTGTATGCGGAAAATGGGTTTGGCGTCTTATTCATTAAGAGTGGAGGCCTCCGGTCGGCGACGCAACATTTTTATGTTTAAGGGGTCGTACGTCAGACCCAGCAGCGTCGGCCACCGCTCCCCATCATCATCATTGACCAGAATTTTAATTAGTCTGTTGTGTCAAAATTGTCTTCTGTTCGGAGACACAAGTGCACACAACGCGGCGCCCCGGAAAAGTCGAAAGCCGAGAATTTTCAGACCGAACTGTCCTCGAACGATTTACGATAATTATTTCACAGCGCGGATTTTTTTGTTTTCTCCAAGTGCGTTCAGGCACATTCAGACGACGCAAAAAAAAAATTTGTTGACGACGACTGCAATTCAGTAAAAAAGTATTATTATATTCTACGTGTCGTTTACCTCGGTCAGGTTGTCTGTGATAGCGATGTTATTGTTTTCGGTCGAACCGCAGACCTGAGAGCCCGGACGCAATCAAACTGTAAGGCTCTGCAAAAATGTCGAATACAATTTTTCACGCGAATGCAATGCTGCCACATTTTAAAACACGCATGTCAGTAAAAAAAAAAAAAATTTCATTTGAAAATATAATACTGACGTTTTTCACAATACTGCTGCAATGTCACAAATTATTATGAAATGCAACACCGCCGCACAACACTGAATATATTGCTGTTTTCCGCTCAACACGGTATCTCATACGAAAATCGGTTTTTATTTAACGCCACAAGGCACAAATCCAAATAAGGCAGTCTCGAATTTTGACTTTGGTGATTAATCGGACAAATTAAATACGACATAGCATATACCTGCTCTGTCGCTCAAAAAATTATCTAAAAATTCGATACCGGCACAATATATTTCAGTAGGTGGCAAATTGATCAATCATATGGAACGTGACGTTTTAAGTCCTCGCAGCGTTCTAAATATAGAGCTAGATTTTTACTACTCGAAAGTATAGCCTCGACTCAAAATTAACGAATTTTGAGTTGTGGCCGCCTCGTTGCAGAGGTGCAAAAATGCGTTTACCGTGCACGCACTGATTTGCGTAGTGGATGCGTTTGGATAAAACATCGACTGGTGACCGTCATCGATATACGATGTCGATCGAACTCGAATAATCGTCGTCGGTGTAATATTATGTTATTACAATATTTGCAGGCGTAAGGTTTATTTCACGCGTTTGCGTTATGCAACACGGTTGCGATGTGGCGCGAAACAATGAAAAAACAAACGAGGAAAAAATTATATTTATTACTATTATTATTATTTCGATTCACAAAACGGCAGGTAGGTAAAATATTAGGTATTGTGACGTCGGTGTTCGGTGCATATAAATATTACAATAATGTTATGTGACCGGCTTAAGCCGGTCCCACACGACTGGTGTACTTGGCCAACATTTGTCACTGGTGACATTACGCCAGTCGTATGGGAGGCTTCACAAGTACAATTGTTGGTTACTGGCT
>WHPZ01589129.1:7390-36092 GCA_016617965.1 Macrosiphum rosae | reverse complement strand
TACTTGTGAATATACACCAGTCGTGTAGGAGCAAAGACCAATGTTGGTCATATATCACCAGTGACAAATATTGGCCAGTTCACCATTCGTGTGGGACCGCCTTTACAATAACGCTGAATAAGTTCGACTGCACAGCCGTCGCTATAATATTATTATATTATTATCGTAAAACATCGTGGGAACCGCTCGCGCGTTTATTCGTATGAATTTAGTAGTGGTGATAATAATAATAATAATAATAATAAAAAACTGATGACATCTTAATCGGATCAAATTACCGAATCTCGGCGCGGTCATATTTAGTCAAATATATTTTCGGATAATTATTATAATTTATCATTATATAGACTGGTAAACACCGAACGTGTTTGAACGCTGCCAACCGTTCGGCCGAGGATTATAGTTTATAAATAACTCGAATATTATAATATTATAATATTATTATCCTTGTGTTGTGCAATTCTTCCGATGACGTTTTCGACGGTTTTTTTATTATTGTTTTTTTGTTTTTACGATGTCTTTTAATTAACAATATTAGGTTCAGCAGAGAAATTTATCATAATAATTTCTTCGACGCTATTACTATAATATTATTATGTCCGACTTGCCGCACTTATACAATATAATAATAATAAATAATTCTCGCCTCGCCTAGGACGACCTAAAATCTGATTAAAATCCTATAAAAATGAAAATGAAAAAAAAAATACTGAAAAAATGGTGTGAAATATAATATAGAGTAGGTATAATATTATTACGGTTTAAAAATATATAGCCACCCACCTACCCGGTAGTCACGTGATTATTATATTTTGGGTACACCCCAAAAGGCGCGCCCGTTGATTGCAATATTGTTATACAATGCTACCTCTAAATCTCTAACCTCTAATCCTTTCGTTATAATATTTCAAACGAACGCACATCACATAATGTACTATTATGTGTATATATACATCGCAGTACAACAAAAGTTGGTATGGTAGTGCGCTTATATGGATATTACTATGCCCCCCATGATCATAACTCGAACAACTATTTTACATTTACGGTTAATTTGATCCTTTTACGTTTGTATAATACGCGTCTAAATTCTAACCCGAATAACTCAAATTAATGTCGCGCGCCCACTAAACACACTTACACCGGCCGTAAATTTCAATAGTACACATTTCAACCGTTTACCGGGTGCACGGTATAAGGCCTCCGCGGTACACATTGTGTTGCGTGGGCGCCGAAGAGGTCGGTCGGGCTCTATACGTATATAATATCATACGAAAATAATATTAAAATATTATATTATTATGCGCCCGTGCTGCTGCGTTATACGGCTATATAATAATAGTATATTATTATCGTATGGGTGTTTAATAAAAAATGACAATGTACCTGTGTCTCGACGGCCGCGTGTCTCGGTGATTTCGGCGGCGGCGGCGGCGGCGGGGAAAAAAATAACAATTTACAGCGGACCGGAACGCGCATAATATGTGGTGGGCGATGGTAAAAAATATAATACGAGGAAAAAATTCACAGCCCGAGACAAGTCGTGTAGGTCTCCACCGCCGTGTACGCACGTCGGTTTTATGTGTTTCGAGTGGACCACGCACACAACTGAGACGACAACTGCAGACTTATGGAGGAAACTAATACGGATGAGGTCTACGCGCGAGTGCCAATTTTCCGCGAGAAAATTCATGACTTCCATTTCCACGACTTCGATTTGGCCACACGGCGCACTACGGCCTCACATTGCTCGTTTAAACTTACATAATATAATCGCACTGCAGAAGACTGACTATGGTCTGCACGCACTCCGCCTTGACTGAATCCGCGAACTGCAGTGACTTTTCCCATCGCGGTCTTCGAACGGGAGCTGACTGGAAAACCATATTTTGATGTGAAAAAATCATAAGCAGATTATTAGCACTCCCGATTTGGTATTTTCCGATTTGTCAACGAGAGTCACTGGATGGTTTGATTGAAAAACTAAAATCAAGTGGCTAACATATTATTATATAATATAATGTGTACAAGAAAACCAAGTGTATTACAGTGACAACTAATATCGATTTGGTATGAATAAAAGCTGATGAGTTTGCAGAAAACCATACAATTTATTATAATATATGACTATCCACAAATAATAAGCGTCGGCCTTTCAGTTGTCTGGAATTGGTTTTTGAGCGAGTATAATATACTATAATAATAATATTATCTCATGTTATAGTAAAATATCTTCCACAAGTTTTGAAAAGGTTTAAAACAACAGTTTCAATATAATTAATTGCATTTCATTTTTACTTAAAAATAATACGTTCATTAGCGTGCGTAGACATTGCCGGCAAAGTATAGTCATAAACTCATAAAATAAGTATTAAACTTAAGTGCTGTTCCGAGTATCCGAGAACTATTCGTGATGGGCTGGGGTATGGTCGCATTTTTTTTTCAAACTAATCACAATGTTCACAAACTTCAAACGCATTAATTCGATTAAATTACCTATCGCGTCCTATACATATGATATTGTAATAATGATGTAAAAAAATTATTATTAAAAATTGATTGTCAATATAATTAAGTCACAAATGTACAATAATGTATCAATTACATAAGATATGATACAGTACACAATAATTGAGTCTTAAACTATAATAATTAGTATAGGTATAAGACGCGTCTGAAGATCGAGATGAACCCGAGTCGTTTACTAAATCTAACAATAATTTGAAAAAAAAAGGATAAAAATTAAAAACCACTAATCACTTACTCCTCATGTGACTACCAAAAATTCGGAGGGCCAATCAGCCCCTGAGGCTGTCTTCAACTGGCCCAAATCGTCACCACAACGTACCCATAGATACTTATATAAATGGTCCTTTATAGACCTTCCGACAATCCTTTGAAAAATCAAAACATTTTTTTCTTCGCGATGAAAAAAATGACAACATTATGTCGTCTGTCTAGTCATTTTTCAACCAAACTGATGTCCTTATGCATAATCAGTTTGTGTGTCACATGAGACATAAACATGGCTTTATCGTAATATTTTTATAAATTTATGTTTTCCAAACTATGGGAAATGTAATAACCACTTGATGATTGTCGTGAATAACTCACTATACCACAGAAGTAATATATTATATTTATACATATTACGGTTATTGAAAGACGACGTTCAGAAAATAAAAAACCTAAATAATTCAGGGGGCATGGGTATTCCGGGAGGAATAACAAGTGTGTGCTGACTTCGGGGATGTAGAAATGATGAAAAAATTCACACGTGAGACCGCGAAATTGTGGGTGACCGATTTCCTTCCGCTCTGCTGCAGCCGCGGGGACCTGCAGACGTCAGCCGGAAAAACGGCGTAAATACACCTCCTGTGTGCGCATTATATTATAATACCACTATATAGTATATACTATATAGGTTATTTTATATTGTGTGCAAACCGTCGAGACCGTATTTTTCGTGTAGCGGAGCCAATGAAAAATCCTGACGGAGAGTAAAATAATGTCTCTTGTATACACGCATACACCGCGCCCCGCAAAGAGATGCTCGCGAAGTGTTTTCGGTTTATTTTTTATTATTATTTATTTATCCTTTCGCCTTTCTTTTCGCTTCACTAGACGATACCCGCGACTATATTCGCTTCTGCGAAACGGCAGCGACATAAAAAGTATATAGAAATAAAAAAAAAACTGTTCTCGAAAGTCCTTCTCTCTTCTGCTGCTCCTGCTGCTGCTGCTGCTGCTGCAGGACGACGGACGCGCAGGCTGGCTTTCGCTTTTATGAGCCGAAAACGAGCTCATACAAAATTTTCCCCTGGGAAGATTACAAACGCTTTCCGGTTAGCTATATAATACGCGTATATACAGTGGATTGTGATTTTTATTTGAAATTCCTTCTTTTTCGATTTCGTGTCTTTCGTTTATATAAAGAAGACAAAATGTTTATTTTTTTTGTTCCACCATTGTATATCGGATTCGAAATAATTTAAAATGATTAAAAAATATAGCCAACGTTTCCCGATGACCTATATAAAACTATACTCATCGTGATGAAACATTATTATTTTACAGTAGATTTCTGTTTTTATGTTATACCTAGGTACTTACTATAATAGAACGAGCGCAATATTGACTCCGTACAGATAAACGCATCATGCAGGGTACCTACATGAAATATTATATTAATACTACTACACGTTTTGAAAAAGAGTAAATTGCGATAAATCCTAATGTGCAGAGAGGTCTTGGACACTCATCTTCAGGTGTCTCACCGAAGGACAGTCTTGTAATGCTAAATTTTAATTAACCGTATACTTATATAATAATTGTACCAATGCATAATTTTAATCTTCGAAAAACATTGAAAAATGATTTTGTGCCGATTTTCGATATTTTAAGGTATTAAATACATAATATTACATCACACGCATGAAACTATTTAAACGATTGCTTCTGTCCCGAAAAATAATATGTAGTGAGGAAATAAAAAAAAAATGTAAAAACGACTAAAAACCTCCTTTTTACTAGAAATCTAATATCATGGTATGATATATTTTACATTTACAGTATCGGAAGGAGGGGAAAAAAAACGTATAAAGATAGTCTCATATGTCTTCGTAGAAATGATTTAAAAAAATATTTATCGGTATAATATTATTCGTGCCTCGTGATATTATGTATATAGTTATGGGTTATTATGTTTTATTTTATGACCATTGACCAAACTTGTAATACTCGTAATTTTATTGAATCACGTTTAAACTCCTTTAGAACCATTATTATTATTATTGTGATATAAAAAGCAATACGCATAATTCGTTAATTATTATGTTTTCGAGCAATACCTTATCAATTCATTTTTTCTCCTTAAATAATTTTAACGACCGACGAAAATTATATTTTAATTATATTTTTCAACGTTTTTGACGAATCGGTTTGCAGATAAAAAATGTAATAAACCAATACACTGCAATATCATAAAAGTTGTCTAAGAAAAAAAAAACGTAATTGTTTTTAAAGTGTCAATGCCCATAAACGTCGGTTATGGAATAAAAAACAAATTTTATTATTTGTAAGACCACACGACCTCATAGGACTTTTTATCGCGTTCTCGAAACAAAGTTTTCATTTCAACGTTTTATCACATTCACTATAATGCCTTGTGACAACATTAATAAACGTTCTCTCATAGACAGTTCTGAAAAAAAAAAAATTTAATACCAATTCGAAACGTCGAGTTATAGTGCGTTTCGTATTATATTCGAGAGCAGTAAAATATTTCATGTACGTACCTTTACAGGTGTATAGTAACAAATAATAATTTATTTACGTACTTAAGTGTATATAATAACACAAATAATATTGTAATTTACACAGATATGTACATATAATAATAATAATACCTATATACTGTGCATTTTTCACGATTTGATTTTAAACTGCTTCGGTGGTGTAGGTACTACCTACAGGTGTCCAAACCATATATCGTTACAGCCGAATACAAACCAATGTGATATTGGGTGTAATAAAGAATCAACTCCATTTAATACGAATGAATTAATGCAGGTGATAATAATATATTTAAATATAATAATAATATTCGTTCGCTATCCGACTGCAGATCGACTTGTGTTCAACAGCAAGACGTATAGATCAGGTACTTACACTCAACTCGTATTTGTACATAGGTCGTATTTAGACTTTTTTCGCCACGTTTTACCATACAAGCCGAATTCATTAGTTAGGCTTTGACAATAATAATAATAATTGTCAAGACACACAAAACGGTCTATGAAATATTTTGTTTGCCAAACGCTAAATATATATTATTATCGCCAGTGTCGGTATTATTATGATATACACGTTAAAAGGTTTTTACGGTATGACTTTTAAAAGTTACCGTACGCATTATATAAATCGTCAGAAATGTACCTGTCAAAAAAAAATAAAAATAAAATTATGTATACATAATGTTTATTTTTGCCGTCCGTTTTCTTGAAAAAAAAAGAAGCATAACATTAAATATTATAAATGATGAAAAAAAAAAAAAAAACTAGTCGAATTTTAATACGCCAAAGTATTTCTGTATACATTATCATATTTTCATATAAAAGCATATATACTTAATGTTATATTATAATGTGCGTATATCTACTATGTATATACAGTGTATTGTGCGGGAACTCTGGTCGCCATCGAGTCGGAGTACAAAAACGTATTATAATATTACCACGGTATACATAATATTATACTACCAGGTATACCTGCTTAGAATATTGTATACATAAAAAAAACCATCTCGAAAATATTTCATGTATTGATGAAAACAATATTATATATCTTAGGTTCGTGTCTGTTACGTAATAATATTACACGTTTACTACGACGGCACTATGACATTATTATAGGTACGTGTCCAATCGAGTTAATCGAAAACCACCGAGTATGAGATAGATCAATTATTTAATTTATATATATATACATATATGATGTACCGTAGACGTGATTCGAAGTTTTATTAGTAGTAAAAAAAAAAAAAGTCATTAATTGATAAACAAAGGCCGTACGGAAATTACGTCAATTAAAAATAATTCGTCAATTTAATTGATCATTAAATCAATTGTAAACGGGATGGAAGAAAATAAAAAAATAATAATAATTGCTCTGAACCCGAAGCTCGCGTTGCGGCCGGCCAAGTTTAATATAATAATATGATATAATTGAATAAAATACGAAACGCGATTTGTCGAATATATAGTTAGTACACTTTTGTATACCACGACGAATAATTATTGTGCTCGTGTATAATATAATATGCGTATTATAATAGTCTGTTTGATAAAAAGTCATTATTTTTTTTTCACAAACGTTGGCTTAGAAAAACAATATTATATATCTGTTCCCGGAGCGACGTGAGTTGTGAGTTTACTCGATTTCGATATTAATCGTATATAATAATATGTACGTTCTTCAAACCTCTACGAGTACCTAAGCGGCACGCCAGCAAGTGTATACATATTATATATTGTATATATATATATATATATATAGGTACGCGAATGTATTGCAAACCGCGTGTGTAGCCCAAAGGCTGCTGTGTGCAGTATATAGGTAAATGCAATTTAAAAATAAAATAAAAAAACGCGGACGTATCCGAGATTAAAGTTTTCTGTTTGCTCCGAGCGCGGTATAGTTTTTGAATTTATTTCCCTCGACTTTTACGTCCGAGATATTTATTTTCTTAGTTATTCTCTTTGACCTATCGCTAAGTCGCAGAGTCGAACGTCCATCGTGGGCCCGCAAGTACGCATATATCGTATATGAACACACACACACACACACACACACTATATCGCCTTACACGCCATGTCTCGTCCCTGTGAGTCTCCCCTAACGACCCGCACGTCATCGTCTCCAAAAATCTTCAATCAGTCGCAGGGATATTGTGTGACATAATTCCACAAGTGTTCCACGCGTCAATCTCGTCGTACGACAAAAACGTAAAATTAACCACGAATTATGAAGACTAATAGTTACGCGTCTAAACTATATTACACTTCCACCTGTTTACATCACGTGGCTAATGACTATAGTAGATAAGACCAAAATAGTATCGTACGTATCATAGTTGTTGAATACCGACGATGCCAATAGTATAAGTAAATATTTAGAACGACTATACTGTGTGGAACGTTACGCAGTTAGTTGTGATGCATATTCCACAAATCGCGTTTCGTATTTGTAACTATAAAGACACTTCCCTCTGAAATACATCAGGAAATTAGGTTATCTGAGAGTGTGCGTTTTGGAAAATCGTCTGATGCACAATTCACATAATTTTACATAATATTCGCTGTGGAGCGAAACATAATAGTATATATAGTTATAACCGCATGCCTATCAGTGTACCACACGTTCAGATATTTTGTATCATATAATTGACATAATTCGTCTGAGTGACCAGTAACATATTTTTGTGTTTGATGATATTATTTTCATTTCCTTTTATAATATATAGTTACCTATTGTTAAATTACCGTTGAGAACAAACCAACTTCTGAACACTTCGTGTTGCGAATGGATTGATACAGCTCACAGATTATTATTAATTTTGATATTATATCCGATTTGTTTAATAGAATCGATCACGGACCAGATACAATATGTAGGTGAATCTAGCCCGGCGTTCCGTCGGATTTATTCTCCGCACGCGCCTCCTATTGATTAATTCATTTTATATCGAATTATTATGCTACGTACGTGACACGAATCGCGTATTTGTAGTGATGATACAGCATCTCTTACATCTTCTGCGGTATAATATATAATAGTAATAACATGTAACAAACACGCTGAGCAAGGTGTAATTTGTATATAAACAACTATACTGAATGGGGTGGCTGCAGGTTTTGGGATAACCGGTAGAAACAGAGTAGGTATAATAATAAAAAAATCAATATATTCATAGGTTCCGTTACAGGCCCCCCACAAATCACATTTTGGCCCTTGAAATAAATATTTTTACTAGCCCTATAAAAAACTTCCAATAAAATGCAACCCATTACCGGCGATACGAGTGATACACTCGATTTTTACTTTATATTATCATAAAATATATTTCAATATAAAATGAGTATTGAACATTATCAACATTTAAATAACTACAAATTCATTTCAACGGGCCCCTAAAATAGCCCGGCCCCAGTACTGCAGGTCCAACTGCCCCCCCCCACATCACATTTTGGGCCCTTGAACTAAATGTTTTTACGGGCCCTATACAAAACTTCCAATAAAATACAACCCATTACATGTGATACGATGTGCATATATAATATGTCCCATACACGATTTTTACTTAATGTACATTTATATCATGAAATATATTTCAACATAAAATGATCATTAAGTACTATCAAAATTTCAAAAACTACAAATCCATTTCAACGGGCCCCTGCAGTACTGCAGGCCCAACAGCCAACCATCTCGCGGGGGCCCTGGGTACCTACTAATAATGTATTAAAAAATAATAAGAAACTGCCGAGGTGACGACGTGGTCGTTGGGTACACAAGTTTGGACGGGCGATTGTAATAAGTCTCCCGATGGAAAACTCTCCCTGGTCGACTCCAATACTACACGACGGATACATGTAAGCTCTTTCGGGTCTACCGACCAGAGACTACGCCTCTGCACCAGAGAGTTTACCACCGTGGCAGAGTTTACTATAGTTTTGAAAATCGGCAGAGTTACCACGCCCGTTCGGACTGTCACGTCGTATGTACCTATATTGTAAATGGCGAAAACAATTTCAACTCGAGTGAGCGGGTGCTACAGTCAGAACGGATCTTCCGCAAATTTCCAGGGACCGGGGAACGACGGACAGAATTCCTGCAGAACACTATATTAAAAATGTTTCCCCGGCGACAGATGCCGTTTTAATAACGTTAACGGCTCGACGCCGGACGTCCGACTGAAACGAAAAATCCGAAACTTCCTCGCCGTATATTATACATATATAATATAATGGATTTAAATCCGAGAGGTCGCCCACCGAGAGTGGACCGGGTGGCGGATTCTGTATACGCCCTCGGGCTTTCGATAAACGGCTCGCAGAAACAATACCACGTGTCGTCCGTAAACACGTAGAACCACATACCCGGTTCGTCCCCTCTCCCGGATTCCCAGATTCGGCGCCCGGCCTTTCGAGTGCCCGGGGTCATAGGTCTCGCGGTGCTTATATAATATAATAGCCATAAAGAGTCACGCTGCAGTGTATACAACCACATCGACCGGATCTTATACCAATACCGCGGTATAGGTATAATATTTCGGGTACGCATTGCGAGAAGACGCTCGCCGATCTCGGGTGTTTGTCACGTCTTTTTCTTAATCACGTTGGAACGTGGTAAGAGCGAAAAAAAAACCCATCGAAACCGATCGATCATATAATAATGATTGGCAAGTGATTTTAGAACCGAAACATCTATACACACATAGCATTATTATTATATTTATAATATGTACGAATGATGGATGATAACGCGTGTATTCGAGGTCACATTATCCTCTTAGTGGTTTTTTTTTCATAATATATTATTTATTATTATTAAAACATTTGAACGTCCGTGCGACGGTATATACGTAATATTTTCGAGCTAAATAATTATCGTTCAAGTCAATGCGATGGCTCTTGTTTGGTTCTTGCGTTATTGTACAATAATATGACGTACCTACATGTTTTCGAAAAACCACGAGACTGCGCATTTTAGGAAAATATTATGCTGTTATACATCTTTCATTCGTACGTGTGCACAGCATTATATTATACCAGTTAAAACCACTTCCTAAAAGTGTAATTTATAAATTGATATTTTCATGATCGATCTGCGTGCAGTTTTCGCTTCACGTTGTCTTGTACGACCGTACACAAAAACGACAGACACATTTTAGTGGTTACTTAACCATAATATTATTATATTATACCATTATAGACCATCATAGGTGTAACAGCGTTTTGACCGCACATGCCTAATGTCCATGTGCATATCTCGCCTAACTTCTATCGGACGTTTAAAATATGTGATACATCACTCTGGCCGAAAATAATACCTCGTCAATACAAAACCCATTTCCGTATGGCATTATTACAATATTTTGTTTTTACACCAACAATAGTAGAACGATCGACGTCCGACGACGCGACGTCAAGTACACAAGGCACACGCGCGCACAGAGTACGCTATTATATTATTATTATTTATTTTACTCGATAATAATATTATAATACACAGGTATATACCGCACAATAATATACCACGAACACGGGCCGAAGTGTGCACTGCACCGTCATTGTTTCCGCGGTCCGGACGACGAAAACCGCACACGGATCCGATCGCGTCTCGTTTTTATCATTTTTTTATTTTTTTCTGTTCACTCTTTTCCCCCCGCGTTATTATTATTGTTTATTATCGTTTTTTTTTTATATTTTTTATGTTAATCCACCAGAGATACACGATAGAAGCGGGTACCTGCATGACACGAACGGTACGCGCACCACAGCCGATGTATTGTTGTTGTATTGTGTACACAATATAATACGCGCAAGGCTCTAAACGCTTTTGTGGTGTGTCTTGTATACGTCGTCGTCGACTACGACGACGACGACGGAGGAGGATAAAAATGCGAGCGCGCGTAAATCATACTCGTACGCGTCTACATAATAATATTGTGTGTGCGTCGCATATATATCGGTTTTTTTTTTCTTACAATAATAATATTATATTATATCGTCGGGGGGGCAAAACGTGCGGACCCGCACACACACACACCCGGTCGCAGCCACTGCGGTGTACCTATACATACGCAACACAAGCGTGTAAGCATTTCATATATACGTACGTACCTTACATATTATGTACGTGTATAGCTGCTATATATGGCCTCGTCCCCCGGCGGACGGGTTAAGGTGTGCCGGCTTGGGGGTGGGTGGAAGGGGTGTAAGAGTTCTCTGTTCAGACGACGTATACCGTTTGTTTTTTTTTTTTTTTTAAACATATTTTTTACCTCACGCGTTCTCTGCTTTTCGTGAAAGGGTTGGTCGTGCGCGACCGCGCGAGATGTGTGCACAGATGATAATCCGTCGCCGCGTTGGCTGCGACCTCGGGCTCGCGACACAGTGAGCACAATACGATATTGTACTCGTATAAACGGGTAACCCTTTTCGCCACAGTAGGTATATATATATGTCCGCGTGGACGGATGACAATGCCCATATCGTATATAATCGGATGAGGCGCACTTTTCCACTCGGCAAGCGACGGCGTCGGGTTCAGCCAACGGTTTTGTGGGTGCCTCTGCGGCGATACACATCGCACACGGCCGGCTGTAGGTAACGAGACTATATATTATGTATATAGAGGTATATTATAGAGGTAAGAGGCATATACCGCTAAACACGTACCCATATAGATGGGCATATTCCGTGTTTAATATGTATGCGAGAAGCGAAGCGTATATTCTTATTAATATCATCGTTTCGGGAGAAAAGGAGTTTTGCAAAAATTATTTTATTATTATTTATTAATATTGTACTCGGGCGGGTCGGAGGAGACCCGCGCCGCATACCGTTCCCGTATACCGCGGTATACACTCGAAATAAATTTTAAAAAACCACACCACGTTCTCGATATTATATACCTATGTGTATATGTATAATAATTTTGTAATGCGACATTATCATGCACCGCAGCTGCTGTATAATATGTATGGGTGATTTAAAAAAAAAAAAACGAAATACGTTTTTATAGTCCACTTCGCTGTGGACGTCAGGTGCGCAGTGCGTATAATGATAACAATAACAATAATATCGTATATCGTACAGTAGGTACCCCTATACAGCTAGTGCTCGCGGATAATCAAAAAAAAATAAAAAAAACCTTATCGACTTAAAGGTACCAGAGCTAAGTCTCACGCACACGACACATTATTATGAAGTGGGCGGCATCCCATCCCCCGAGCGTGGGTACTCTGAACTCGGCAAAAAGTCGCGCTTGCAGCAGTTGTGAGTCGCGTCTGCAGCGCGAATTCCTATATATATATATTCTATGTACATATTATATATACCTCTAAGCAATTACCTATAGGTATAGGCACATCGGGTCGTTTCGTTTGTATACACTGATACGATATATATATATATAATGCGATGTACGCGAGTCTCCCCCGTCGCGTTGAATAATAAAACAATAACAACTATATATACGTGTATAATATTATATTATGTTATATTTTTATGGAGCCCCCCGAGTGTGTGATATGATATTATGTAGAGTCTCGTCTTCTATACGCATTCGCACCGCTGCCGGTGCTGTTGTCGTGCGACTATTACGCTGCGCCCGAGCTATATATATGTAATGCGACCCGAGGCGTGAAACGTCTTAGGACGTTTTAGGAGAAGCGCTTAAATATGTTTATTTATTTATTTTAATGTACCCATACGTGTTTTCTCCGCGGCGGTGAACACACGTTACCTGGTTACCTATGCTGCGCGCGTATACTGAAATGTTAAAATGTTATATATTAGCATGCGTGCAGGGCGCGGATTCGTATACGCAATAAAAATGTCAAAATATGTAAATATTTAATGCGCTGTTGTTTTTGCCGAGATATTGTGTATTACATTAGACATATGAGATATTTAACGGAAAGCGTTTCGACTGGGAGGTATACATTGATTATGTTTAAAATTTCAATCGTATAAACTAGAAAATATGTCCTACTTTATGCGTACAGAATAATACAAACGAACGAAAGTGGACAAAAGGCGGCGGGGGACTACAGCAAACGGTAACCAAACCGAACCAATCTCTATACTGTCAATCGTATACCGATGGATCTGATAACGATGTGATAAGACTTCTGAAAACTGATTTGAATTCGTCGAAACGTGATATCGATTGGATCAATTTTTTTTTTTGTTCCTCAACTTCAATAAATTTTTTTTGAATATCATTGAAAATATAGTCACTATAGGTACCTAGTGTAATAGATTGTAGGTAGGTATATAACAGCTATAGATAATATGACGATATCAAAAACCTATTTTATCTTATTTTTCGTGAATTTTTTTTCTACGATTTACGACGGATTGAACATAATATTTACCACTGCATATTATGCGTCATAACGTTTATTACCGATATGTCTGATGCGATCAGATACATTTTTAAAATACGAAACAGTTACGAAACGTAACAAAATTTGTTTAATTCATATAATATTACGTAAAAACGAATTCATATCGTTTTATTTCGGGCGTTATGATATACGTGCTCGTTTTTAATCAGAATTGAGAAATCTCCATTCAATAAAATCATGTAGGCATGGACTTAAAAATCCGCGCCCCAGCTTATATAATATATATATTATGGGTGCGAAAATCCAAAACCAACGCACTATATCAATAATTCCTTACAATTATAATACACATTGGCAACAATTCGAATGATATAATATATCATATTATTATTATTATGGTCGTCGTGTCGTTATTGTAATATTTCGATCTTTACGATAACGACGTCCTAAATACGAAAGTTATTCGCTGTCGTATACGACCACGATTGCCACGTGCCCACTGATTTCAGAGGAAGCCCCCCGACAGCGAGAACGCTTGCCCGTTAATCCACTTGATCTATTAACTCGATGGCATAAAAAATAGTTATACGATTTCCGGAAAACGAATTCGGACGATAGTATATATGGTTATTAATAACATTTGAGGATCGATAAAAATATATTCAAGATAATCCGACGTGAAGTACTATCAAAACGGAAGAACGATCATAATTAGGTATCAGATTATTGCGAGGAATAAATAAATAAATGATGTTTTTTAACGTTCTACGTAGTTTATACTTGCCTACGTTTAGTATTTAGGGTTATAATATAATATGTCTATTATATCATTGCAAAGTTAAAAAAGCGGGTAAGTGGATGTCGCTCTGCCGTACAGTAGATTACAAGTGGGTGAATGTATAATGGATTGTATCAAACTTGAATTCAATGATATAATATCATTATTGTATAAGAAAAACGATTCTCAGCGGAGACGGTTTTTTAAATTTTTATTATTTATTATAATAGCTTTTAAGTCGAATTAATATAATAATATTATAATATTTTATTCGTTGCTATGGCAAATCGTTAGAAATCAAAAGCCCATTTTAAGCGTTTTTTAGTGATTTGTCAATAGTTTGGCATTCAATAACCACTGAGGAAATCGAAAAATGACCTCTCTAAAGTACCACCTTGATCCAATTTGCTAAAAGATAAAGAACTATAATATGTTGAAATCGAAGCACTCCAGCTTCTGGTAGAAATTTCGTATACAGGGTATAAAAAAACAAACTTTATAAAACAACAAACTTTCAATCAAAATTGTACACTATTATAGATTACTAATATTCGTAAGTATTGGTAACGATCTGCTGTTCATTAGGTGTCTAGAGTCTTTAAAATATATATAATAAATAATATTATAGGCAAATATCTTTTAATGCTGTAGCATCTCAGCGTCCCAGCCAGTCCGCGACTGAATACGTGAAAATGACGTCACATTATTAAAAAAAAAAAAAAAGTTCTGTGATGGTTAATATCCATTATACGTATAATATATCATTCCACATTTGACGCAGTATTGCGTTATTAATTTTTAATCCTATACGCATTTAATCCCCACTCGGCCATTTTTTAACACTTTTCAATTATCACATCGTTAGGTTCATTTTAATTAGTATATAGGTACAATAGAGGTACCTCGAATTATAATAATGGTGGCTCGTAAATGAACGTGTGTTAACGGGAAGTCAAAGGTTTTCGTTGTAATAATAGGTATTATTATATTTCTGTGCGGAGCTGAGGCCGCTTTGATATAATTTTAAAATTTTTTTTTTTTATTATTGAAATAGTTATAATTCGTTCTTATTATTTCATTACCTATTTGAAAAAGACCTTTGTGCGCATTTCATAAATATTTCCCTTTGACTAATTAGTTTATAAATATTTTATAGAATAAAGTTTTCCCTCGACTGGTCGGCCGACTTTTCCACATTTATTTTTATACATAGCACATTAATATATTACTCTGTAAAGAGATTCCAATTTCAGACTTGGAGCCAGATTTTGTTCAAGCCAATATATATAAATAAAAACATCCAGATATAGGTACTTCAATGTTTTTATTATAAAAACTGTCTCGTTTCTATTTTTAGGGGAGAAAAAACGTTTCTTCAATATCGTATTTACTTTATTTTACAAGGAAATTGTTTCTTGGCTTATGAACTTTTACTTTAGGCTTAAAGCGGAGATAATTAATTTGGTTTTGTTTTTAATTAAATTTAATTTCTTAAATCGTTTTACGTGTCACATATTTAAAATGTACTTTAAAAAAAATATTCCTTAATTTAAAATCGATTAGGCTGATAAAATATTATTTTCAAGACTTGAAAAACTGTACAAGTTAGTAGCAGTTGTTTTTGTATAATGATTCCAACGAGGATTAAAGATCAATTAGGCCCCGGAATACCATACACTTAGTGGGTCCCCTTCAACTTTAACTTGAAAAAAATTTTATCACTATATTTTTACCACTGTATGTAATTGTATAATTTTTACTGTAATATTTGTTTCTCATGCGAATAGAATAAAAAAAAAAAAACAAAAAAAAGAAAAACATACCTAATATCAATTATTACCACTTACAATCATTTATAATAAAGACTATCATTGATGCTTACAATGCAGTTCACAACTTTCATTTTATAAAATTTATCATATTGTTATCAACTATTAGAATATCAATTTAATTAATTGAAATTAATAAATTGTTCGAAAATAAAGAACATTTTTATTTTATAACTACTTGCGCCTACAAATATAATTTTATATTTTTGAAAACGGTTTTGAAAGCATTAAAAAATAACAATATTTCGGGGATAAAGATGGCCTCCCCCAAAAAAAAAAAATCTATGGGCCCTCCTTAATTCGGGCTTGAATGATTCGTTATCATTATATTTTTTAACAATAAAACACCTGTAGATTCATTCTCAGACTGTGGCGTTGTGCCTACGCTATATATTATGTTGTCCTGATGTTGAAATTTACCTATCAAACGCGTAGTCTCGTCGTATCTGTACATACATCACAATATTATATTATAATAATATTCGTCTTGAAAAGTGTGTATAAAAATCATTCTACAAAATACGAAACGCACGGCAATAATAATATATGTACATTTATAATGGATTATTATTATTATTCGTCATCGGTCTGCGCTGAATAATTTCATACACCTATATACCGAGCACAAAACGAAACGTCAAAATAAACTTTATATCTTATTGTGCAACACGCGGTGCAGCGAAATGCGATTTATTACTCGCGTAATGCTCGCAGGACGATGCGTTGCTGCAGGTATAATATTTAGGCGTATATTATAATAATATTGTGTGTACTGTATTATCATTATTGTCGTGCTCGGACCACAATAACTTTATGCAATAATGGTATGCGTGCCCGGTGACACGAAAATGTACGTTATGAATCATTCGACGTTATTTTAAAAGTCAAATTAGGTCCGACCTGCAGCAGCAGCAGCAGCAGACGACGATTATAATATTATTATTATGTGGGGAAACGAAACCGCCACACACACACACACTAGCGAGCGACGGGATTAAGAATCACTGCAAAGGATTATGTCCGGCGACGGAAATTATTTATACATACGCACATCATTGTAATAATATTATTACACACACAGGTATATGGCGTATAATACGCGAGTTATTATGTTATATGGTCACATCCGCCTACTGCGGCCGCAGCGTAGCCGAGTACAACGACTCTGCAGTGACTCGCGTTTACCGGATCAAATTGTAAAATTGATAGCTATATACCGGTGTTCGCGTTATGCAATTTATTATAATATGTTCATAATATAATGCACGAGCAGTGAATTAAATAAACTGCACAAGGGTATTACTCCTGTAGTTATATATTATGTATACGTCTGTACTTACATACGCGTATAATGCGTCATAATAATATAATATATAGTACGTCACCGTCACCTGACCTATATCATAATATACTGTCGTATATAATCCACATACACAATTCGGCACTCAAATCGATCGGATTTAAACGTAATAATTATATTATTATCTAGGTACACTATATAATAGGTGCTGTGCGGAGGAACCTGAAGGATGGAGGGCTGCGAGCTGGTCGTCTCCCATTCCGAGGGCCGTGGACTTTGTCGGGCTATCCTCACTCGATTTATCCTGTACATCTGCAGGCATGTCAACATCGGCAAATTTTTTGTACAACAATATTTAATGAACAATTAAATGAAGAAAAAAAAAATATACAATTTTCCCTTCGTGTCACAACTTACTATACGTTATACATTATATGTTCTGTCCTATCTTCTGACGAACTGTAATTGAATAAGTATTGTATAGTATAATATATCGTATGTATAATGTACCTATATGTGTAATGACTAAAATTAAAAGTTTGTATAAAATGTTTATTTTTTCGATGGATTTTTATTTGCGGCCCGCATAGTAAACTACCTAACTTAACCTAACCTAACCAATTCAATATATTTGACCCAGTTAAAACTTTGAGTTTGACATATGGCTGCTCTACATAATATAGTCGACTATCTGCAATAATTAGTGAATTATATTTTAGTAGCTTTTTATGATAAGCCTATATTATACGGTTTTTATGCCACCAATTAATATAATGCATTATTAATAATTAGCCGCCACATAGGTGCCAATTTCGTTATCCTTATGGTAAACTATATGATGTAAGCGTTTTGTAAGGAATCATTATGCACACCGCGCCTTTGTGTCACGGCGAAGGATACAAGCCACGGGAAGCAAAGTCCTTTTAATCTCGCCTTCTTAAGCGATCAAATTCTAGGTGCGTCCGTCATAAAGCTTTTAATTCTCGTCCATCCATAGTCGTCCCAAAAGAAGATTTTCAAGAACATGGTGTCAATATCTTTTTTTAGAAAAATGGATGCTATATTGCGGCAAAACCATAGAATGCGACAACCGCGATCTCAAATGGTTTCAGTTGAAAAACGATGTGATTTATTATTGTGTTTATTTTTACAACTTGTGAATGAAACGTACCTCGTTCAACTCGTTATCAACACTGTATACTTTATTATAAAATATTATTATCTTCGGACGTGTTGATTAATATTGTTACTCTTCGGAACGGATACCTATACGAATCAACAGTTGTTATATGTACCCAAACAGGAAGTATTCGCGTAGGTCGTGGTGGATGTCAACGCGGCTTCGACGTACAGTAAAATATTTGAATAACGCAGTGTCTCGGACAATTCGCATCACCCCCGAACCATTCATTATTTTTACCGCAAGTTATAATTTGGAAGAAAATATGGACGTTACAATACCATGTCGCCAATATACACACGCATTATTACGATTTGCGAACACTGGGTTATAACCGGTGGAAACCACCTTCCCGGCGTGAACTCCAGGCGAGGGGGGACGAGGGGTGGTAGTTCGCTCGCCACTATATACACGCTTACCTATATAATATGATATAACAAGACGTATTATATTATAACAATACGACGCGAGCTCGCGCGCGTGGTACACAATACAATACGCGTGTCGGACGGACACAATAAAATACACACGAGCGTGGTCGCTACACATAGGTAGGTCTGCGTTTAAAAAATAATATAAAATATATAATATTATTATTGCTGGTGGTCGTATTAAAACGTATTACACGCACGTATAGGCGTATCGCAGAACGTACACATATTATTATATATATATATATATATATATATATTTACCGTATATATAAGTCTGGTCGCGTCCCGTTGGGTGGCGAGGCTTTCGTAAATATCCGCCGCCGTCTCGCAGCCGGTATACCTCACACGCCGACTTGTAAATGTCAACGTTTTCGGGGCGACCTCCTGCGGCGACACCTCGAAATCTACAGACGTACACCACTCGATAATATTTATATATATATTCATTTAGCGATATGCCCCACGAGCTTTTCCCGGACCCCGTCACTCGATCGGAAACGCGCATTTATTTATAATATGGAGTGCTGGCTGCAGGACCAAATTCGGTGAGCAAAACCCACGACGTCAAGGTCCGGGGGCTATCGTTACCCGGCTTTCAGATCTGGTTTTGAATGGGCGGCGGACCTGCAGATTATTGCAGAAAACATATTTTATGTACAATACCTATGCGCAGCGATTCCGATTGCGAAAATAAGACTATTTCTGCAGTGATGGTGCGCACCCTGTATGCAAAACACATATTTTATTAGATGTACTTTATTAAGTGTACATCTGATAAATAAAAATCTAGTGTGACTTAATCGATTTAAATGACATTTTTTTTGGTTATTTGGTAGGTATGACAAAAGCTGGTAAATTATTTTTCACCCTCCCAGGTCCAACCCGGGGGGGTGCTCAAACAGAGATTTTGAAATTTAAGGTGGACAAATTTTGTTAATAAATGGTTGCTATTGGTCGTATAGGAGAAATAATTAGTAGAAATTAGTATTTATTATTTAGTTGCCATTGGTTAATCGAGCAGATCAGGTGTAAGCTTACAAATGTTCACTCGTAGCCTACTTGATATGCTGTTGCTCATTGTAATTGATCCGACGTAATCGGATTTCCTATCAGGGAGGCTGAGTTGCACCCAGATAACCAGTTAAACAACCACAGTTTTTTTTTTTTTTAAGTTGTAATTTTTACGGGAAACGAAGTGCTCATGGATCAGCTAGTAATATATATAAAATACATATATTATGCACACATATATATAGATGTCTGCACGGCGCCAGAGTGTCTAGACGAGCGTACTACACGTAACTACTTTGCTGCAGTTGACCTGGAAAATCATCTAAACAATTTGTGTCATTCTCACACAACCTAAATCCTCCATACCTGTCCACCCGCTATCCTCCAATACCTGCTGATGCACTATTTGTTCATTTGTATAGTATTGACGCACGCAAAAGTGCATAGAGTCAACTGTGTCTGCACGAGTAATTTGTTGATGCCGAACTCGAAATTAAAATATTTGCTCTCCTACAGCTATTTCCTATACGGACGCTCGTCATAAATTCGATCGTAAATTGTCGAGGCTATACATAATTTGTGTAAATATTTTGTCAGTATAGAATTATGCGCGACGTCCACCGCCGAGTACGTTCAAAAAGTCGTGTATAGCTATAATAATTTCAGTATTTAGAGCTTTTTATTTACCCGGGTGCAGGTGGATTCATCACCTTTTTACCAGCCGCTACGACTTACGAGTATCTATTTATGTGAGACTTTGAGGGCAGTGTCGACAAGTGAAGTCATCTCGAACGATCGCGATTCGGGTGTATACCGATACGGAATTGGTTATCAAAATGTGGGTCGTCAAATCATAATCGTCGGTTATCGTAGGTACACCGCGGGCGATACGAAGAGCCATCGGTCTTATGTATATTAATATATTATAATAACACATACGTTTATGTTTTAACGTAAGAATAAACCACACTACCGCGGGAAGGACGTGTTAAACAGTTAACAACCGTGTAGGTACATGTGTATTATATTATATTATAATATGCCCTCTGCAGCATCAGCATAGTGTATATACCTATTATACGATATGTAGGTACATGCGCCGGATTGTACACTCGTAGGTAGGTGCACACATTATTGTGATATTATTGTACGGGACGGCTTCAAAACGTTAGTAAGTTCATAAATCAAAAACCATTATACATTATATCAACCGTTCGGTATAATACCTACCCACTTTGTATGAGACATTTTTCGTCGTGTCCGGACACGACGTCAATGGAAGTGGCAACGCGCCGCACCAGCACAATATAATAACAATAATAAAAAAATATGGTACCAGACCGCATTCACCGATGAAATCGTTGTACGATATCATGCCGACACCGGACACGAGACGGAGAGGGTATATTATATTATTTGAACAGAACAACAACGACAAGAAACCGTCGGGAAAGGACCGCCGCGACTTTTGTCCCGCTCAATGTACATAAATATCATACAATAATAATAATAAAGTACATGGACGACCGGGAGCGGCGTATTCCGAAAGGTGCAGCGTTCGTATCATTACGTTACAGAATATAATAATAAAAACATATAATAATATTATATGATACAACAACTTAGGCGGCGGCGAGACGAGCCGTTGCCTCGATGCGAAACTCGACGAGCGATAAGAGGATTAAAAGTCACAAAGTTTTTCCGTCGACGGACGTCGTTTATACCGTCCTCGAGTTGTTATATTAAAGCTCACAAAGGGACGTGCGAGAATCCACTATGGTAAAAAAAAAAAAAAAAACTAAAAAAATAAAGAGGAAAAGAAAAAAAAACTAATAAGCCACGAGGGAAACTAATAACGAGAATAAAACATGGTCGACAACCTCCGTGGATGACGTTTATTGCGGAGAAAATTCGCTTCCTATATATATTATTATAACATATATATGTGCACTTTGCGAACATAATTGCTGGTGAACGTACGATGTGTGTCACTGCGCAATGTGCATCCCACACGACGATGTCTTGTCGTACATATTTTATTATAATAATTAATAAAGAGAATTTTTTTTTGTATTTTATATTTTAAAATCTATGTACATAAAAATTAAAAGCTGTTCATGAGTCTGACTAAAACTCAAAAACGGCGCTTGACCGATTTTTCTGATTTTTTGGTTGGGTCCGTAATCGTCTATAATATAGTATAATTGAACGTGTCCTGACTGATGAACGTAGTGCCCAAATAACGATGGATCGAGGCTTGCAACTTTCACGGTATATATTCGTACCACCATATAAATGTGCCCTAAGAGAGCATATTTCGAAATTCGCATTTTAAAGTGGTGCTCGCACAAGTATAATGAGATTACATGATATGATCGATGAACATTTTTAAGTATTGAACACTATTACACCGATATTAAATTACGAATTGAACATGGTTTGAATCATACAGAATTGGCATTTGGCAACGGAGTGCACGGGATCGGCTATAGTCTTACAATATACAATAATAATATAAGTGTTTGTTCTAAAAATTCAAAATGCCTCATATTTTCTAAAACTATATTGACTGCGGTTCACGATAGAAAAAAGTCACCTATATACCTATGCGAGTTTCGACGTGGACGAACGAAAAAAGGTTGACACTATTATCATTGTACAGTGAAACCTCTAAATACCATACACTTTGGTCGCTGAAATTTCATCCACTACTCAGACGGTTTAGACTGTAGAAAGTTTATAGTTCGTTTCCAAGAAAACGTTCGCCATTGCAGGGAGGTACCCATTGGGGGAGGTTTTACTGTATTTGAACCGTGTTCGAAACGTCAAACGCAGTACTTACCTGTTTGATAACTGGTGAAATAGGGCGTCCGCATTTTATAATAATAATATTATAATATACGACATTTTCGATTTAACACTTATATCGATTGAAAAAATAAATAAAAATTTTAACGGAACCGACTGCAGGTAAAGGTCGTAAGAGCTGGTAACCAAAAGTATCAACCCGCGGCCCACGATGGATGTCTCGTACCCGACGAATGGACGCGATAAGTTGTGCGTATGCTGCACAATATGATATTTGTAGGTACAGTAAAACCTCCCTATAACGGACACCCTATAAGACGGAAATCTCCGTAGAATGGAAAATAACAAAGTTCTCGATTAACGTATGTATACCTACCGTATATATTTTAGTCCCATTATAACGGAAAAATGTGTTGGTCCCGCAAGCGATTCCGTTGTAGAGAGGTATTACTGTATACACGATAAAAAAAATAATTATTTGTTGTGCAGTGCTGCAGTATATATGAGCGTATTATATTGTGCTGGATCGGTGGGATTTGGCGCAGTCATTCTATAGGTCGGAGGTCAATCGTATGTCAATAGGTACCTGCTTATATACACTGCAGTATTATACCTACAAACGAGAGCAATAAAACGGTAAATTTATTGTATTTCCAGAGCACGCGGACTGCAGACACGACGATGCGTTGGCCACATACAAAGCCGAACACACGAAAACGCCATAAAATCGGCAGTTTCGCTCGGCATAGTACCTATATAATATAGTGACGGCGATCGTGTGCGTTTTATGTACAGCCGACGATGTCCATGACGCATGCGCGTCCGAGCATGTTGATGAATATTAAATAAAACTTATCTTTCTGCCCCGACATATGGGTGCGCACATCGTGTCGCATGCAACTGCCAGCTGTGGTGCACTTCGACGTTGGACGGACTATTGTGGGTATTCGGGACTGACTTCATTAAAATTTGACAAAATGTTCTCTAAAATATGCCCACATAGAAATAAAGTAGTTCAAACACGTTGAATATATCTATTAGTTAAATCAACTGCATAGTCGTTTATATCGACCACGATAATACGTCGACTCGACGCATATTAGTGTTGAGGAATGACAATAACTAATAATAACGCCCAAAGTTAGTTGAATTTAGGATGTTGTCAATAAAATATATATTACAAGTAGTCGAATCGAAAAAATAGACTATTTTGTTTTAAAACGCGATTCATCATGAACTAATTTTGTTGTTGTGTCCAAAATAGTGTTAAAATTTGTCATTCGGAGAGTTATTTTAGATTCTTCTTTGTTTTGTCCTAAACAGCGACGTTGATCTCCTTACGTTATGATATCTTAATACATCATTTTAACGTATTACAATAGTTCTAACAATATATTTTTAGTAATTTTAAATAGTATGTTGAATAGCAGTAAAATCAACACTTATTGAGTCCCAAGTCAAAATCGACGCTCAAATGTATTGGACATTTGGAGTTAACGATTTTTATGGGTATGCATCGCAATTGCGGGCTGTGTAAAAAAAGTACAATATTGTTGTTTTGAGTGTAAAAAACCCCAACAAAAGAATACCAGGAAATCAGTAATTGATACCGCGATACGTTATATATAATATAATATTATGTTATGTACTGTAGCCATACCGGTATTTATAATCAATACGTACAGGAAAAATATGTTTATTCAAAAAAAAAAAATGATTATTGTACGTTTGATATAATTTAATAAACGTTTTTTTTTACAGCAGTGTGTTGTAGAAACTGGGTTCAAGTAAGTACAGCATGTCACAATCACCCAATAAATTATCGTATTATATTATATGGGTACCACTGAGCGAATTATAAATTATTCATTTCTGGTTTCAGTGTGCAGTACGCGGGAGTGGTACCTATACGTATACTATGGGTAATGCAAGGTGGTGATCCATATCCACTCATTATTTCAAAAAGTCTTGACTTTTTTGAAAATATTATTTTTCGCATAAATTCAAATCCCGTTGCAAAACCACATTTTTGAAAAAAAATATCATATTTCTACCGTTTTTATTGCTACGAGTTTTCAGTTGTTTTTTTCCTTGCCGAATGACCAAATGTTTAATTACACAATCCTGAGCAGCGTCAGTTCAAACGAGTATATAGTTATTACTTATATTATGAGTTAACATATATATATTAACTATAAGTATTTAAAGTCTAGTCGCCATCGACTAGCATTGGACCGATATTTTAAGGAGAAGTGCCACACTCAATAATTCCCCTCACTTATACACTTTGAATACCCACTCATTACTAATTACAGGTAATTATTACTAGGATTATGCTAAACACACATCTGCGTACAACTCGACTCGTATCATCGCACATGAAATAAATAATACTACACTACCCATACACATAATATTCACAGCGCCCCGCGGATCATATTTAAGGAATGATAATTATAATAATATAATGTAGGTTTACGTCATATATGTACAAATATTCACGAGATGCGCGTGCGCGAGCGTAATAATAATAATATAATATTATTATAAGCGAGATCTCGGTATAAGACGCGTTTCAAACTAATTACATTTTCCGTCTCGTTACACGGTATATTTTACGACCGCGCGTTAAAAAATCATCTACCGGTTATAACCGCGACCGTTCACCGGCGAAAACAAAATCGGTACGCCTACGCACGCGCTCGCGCCGTTCAGCCCGTCCGACACACACAACAAGTACGATTTTACAACAAATATTAATTAAAAAAAACCCCGCGATATCGACTGTGCAGGTGCCCGAATACCCGCCGCATGTGGGTATAAATCGTATACGAATTAAGAAATGTAAATTATTGTTTTGACGTCGGAATCAAAAACGCGTTACCTGCCTGCTGTATAATTGTATTAATGTGCTGTCGGACACTCTCGTTTGTCCTTCGCACTGCATACAGACAGTGCTGTAGACCGGAAAAATCACAAACTCTGCCCCGGTGACCCGCCTCCCACCCACCCCGAGAGTGTGATTATTTTATATAATATTTACTGTTTTACTATTATAATCATACAAGTTGCGAGTTGTTATAACACTCTGATGTAACAATGCGCCGATGTGTTCGAAGACCCCTTCCATCCATCCCCGGACCATCGTTGCCGGGTGCGTTTCGTAAATTATTACATTATCAGGCCTGAGAACATGTTTTACTATGGTAAACGATGACTGTGCATGAGCGCAAAAATGGCCTATCCAACAAAAATTTGGGGAATTCTGTATGTTTTGTTCCACAAATAACTCTTAGAACTATGTCATAGATTTATCGATATTTAATGAGAAACAATAGTTAAATTTATTTCGTTTTTAAATATTGATTTTTTTTCATCAAATTTCCAGACAAATTGAAAACCTGTATTACTCCCATTAACCATATGACGCAATAGGCCACTATTGCGCTCAACCCCTCAGTATAGAATGCAGTCTCTCCTGCAGCCACATTGTATAATGATAATAAGTAGGTACCCTAGGAGAAGTCTCCCACGTTTCCATCCTATAAAATATGCAAGTACTTACTGTTAAACGTTCTTCCAGACACCACATTATGCACATGTTATACCTCTATAATTTGCACCATCTCTAAATGTAAAATTTTACCTTTTAGGCAAAATTATTTAAACTATTTTTTAATTTCGTTTTAAATCGTATGTCAACTTTAGGTATATAGGTACTAAATTAATCGATTTAGTAAAAAGAGTAAACATCCGACATCTCCCTCATAATATGTCAAGTCTTGGTCAAATTGATATCTTATTCTACGAATTCGTATAAAAGTATACCTAGCTGTTTTTGCACTAAAATAATTTAGAAACGATGTATGACTTTGATCTATCCGTGTGTCAGTGTCACTGAAATTGATGTTTTCACCAATTTTTTTTCGAAATATAATTTCGAAATTCCTCAACAACCAATAAGAGTACCACGTACATGGACTACCTCTTGAATAATTTTCAATAAATAAATAAAAAATAAATAGTTTTCCAATGGTACACGCTCGTCTAAATGTACAAATTTAAATTTTTCTGAAATTTAGTTAGAATCGTGCATAACGAACCCCTCTAAAAATGGTGGCGCCGACGTCCTCTTTAGTAGTCAAGTATAGAAGTCGACCATCACAGTGTTTTGTATAATATATATATATATAGGTACACACGCGTAGACGTGGGTAGGTAATGATCGTATAAATTATACCGTCCAATATAAAATGAAAACTTAAAATAATAAAAACGTTACAATATTATCATATTGTTATATTATGTTGTACGGGTAAATTAAATACGCTAAAATATGAGGTCGCTACAGAGTTGTTTTTTCATCGTATAAAAGTTTAATTTTTAGTGGAGCGTCCACTTTGTTTTAAGTGAAACTCTCGACTTTTTGACACGTATAATAAATACCTACGCTATACTGCACGGCGGACAAGGAGAATATAATATAACGGCCCGGTTGGAAAAAATAATCATTTTCAAGCGTCCACTTTACACAATGGCTGTCGAAACAATAGGTCGAGACGTTATTATTATTATTATACGAAATGTGAGCTTGATTGGCAACGTAAATTTATTATTCACGTGCTACGGTTGTTCGCATGCGTTATAATATTAAACGAGTAGGTAAACGGTTTTATATTTAAATATAATAGGCGTAACAGCTATAGTGATTGTCTCGAGGACCTGCGAATTAAAATCCGAAAATTCAACAAAAATAAAAACGTACATTGTGTCGTACTCGAGAGAAGACGAGTAAAATATAATATTGAAAAAAATATTAACCGTGCTAAAATTTAAAAAAAACGCATCGACACCAAACGATTGTCATAATAATATTATTCGCTCAACATATTATGTACCTACGTCTCGTTTTTCGGACGTTAGGTATAATATTTATTATCATACACTGTGACAGCTCATTCAAATCACGCTCAAAGAAACCATTCGATACGTCATACATTATATTAGTACACTAGCTGTATCATTTGTATGCGATTATGAGTTAGTAAGTAATGCATTAGGCGAAATAAAAAAAAAAATTAAATCAAAGTTTTTTAAATTATATTATAATCTTGGCCCCAAGGGATGTTTCGGGTTTTAATACTTTTCGCTCAAGGTTGTCCTGGCCCGTACGCCTCCCATGAAGCACACGAGACTGTGCGCGAGAGTTTGTGGATTTATGTTTTTTTATTCATCACGAGAATAAAAAAAAAAAAAACCGGATATTCGAGTTTTTAGAGAAAAAATTTGGTTTTGTCTCGTTTTTGACTGACAAAGAAAAGGGTTCACACGAGTGACAGAGGTGATCGATTGGAAATAATAATATGAAATAAGCTGTACACTCCGATGATATATAGTGCGAAATGGGGTTTTACCTATATACCTACATGGATAATATATTGCCCAAAATAATTTTCCAGAAGACGTTTCACCTTATTCGGATTTCTCGTACACATTTTCTTACTGTACATTATATTAGGTCCATTTCAATGGCCCCCCCACTTTCGAAATTTGAACTTCTGACCACGCCAAACTTTTGTGCATCGTTTGTGCAGAAATGTGCACCAGGTCCCGACGTTTGTGCACAAAAACTCCCAGCGCTATCCCAAAAACAAAGTGGGGGGCATTGAAACGAGACACTCCCTTTTTTGAAATTTTAAAATATTTTTCATATTAATAAATTT
>WHPZ01589128.1:0-25757 GCA_016617965.1 Macrosiphum rosae | reverse complement strand
CAGCAGTTTTTACATTATATATTTTGGTACACATTCCACGCTGGGAGAAGTATAAAAAAAAAGACCACACTTGAGTAACGGAGTTTACCTCACATATATTACGATTTATATTTCCTATTATTTTCGTCCGTATCCGGGTAGCATTGTAACACTGCACAGCGGTTCAACAAATGTTTTATAGTACTCGACCCTGGATAATATTTTTTTTTATTGTGAAATTCCTGGGGACTGTAGGTAAACGCTCTGCAGCATAATAATATGTTGTCGAGTGTATAATATACCACATCATTGAGGATTAAATCATTTAATGTATGTGTTTATACAAAATAATCTGCCAGTGTTCTTGATTTTTACTAATTTTTTTAACATTTAACTTCAAATATTTATAAACTCATATTTTTTTGAACTGCATAATGAATAATGATGCCTCTATACATATCTATACTTACGCCACTGGAAGTAAGGTATAGAAAATGCACATTCAAAGAAATATAAATTAGACATTATTAAAAGGGCTGACTGTAACATTCTAGTTAATATAAAATTATAATGTAATGTAACACGATTCCGTACGTTATTTTTCCGCAACGTTGTCGCGCTGAGAAATCACATATTTAGACGAAACTGGAAACAATATCAAATAATTATCTTGATATTAAAGTTTACACTACTTATCGCTTTAGATTTAATTAGTTGGCCGATTGTTTACCTAGTTTAGATCGAATATAAAAATTGTTTAATTAGTAATTATATTTAAATATCCATAAAATAATTACTATGTTACGATGTAGTTTTTGATAATATTTCAGCAAACGTAAAATGCCGTTCGAAAGGTTTGAGCCGAGAAAATTAATTTATATTAGTTACTCCAGGTTACAGGCTCAAATAACAGTATTTGGGATTTTGGGTGGGTTTTATAATGAATTAGCTAAAAAAAATGTATGTTTGAGTATGGTAGATATTACAATTTTTGCGACCTATACTCCAGGTAGACCTGTATAAAAGCAATTATTAATAAGATAAGACGTCGATCGAGTGACTCCACCGCAGTTGTACCTAAACACAGCATTTGGGAAATGATAACGTTTTGTGAATATTTTAAAGTTCTCGAAGAATGAATATTTGACTAATAATATTTTATAAATATTTTCTCCTCATTATAACAAAATATTATATTATATGATTGCATGCATGAAAATGTTGATTTAATATTTTTATAACGATTCGGTAAAATTATTTTTTTATTATTATTGAACGATAAAAAATTTAGTTTTTATATTTTCAACATCAATAATTATCAATACAATATTATTTGACATTCGTAATGTTTTATTTTTAAGCCCCTCGTTAGTAATCATTCCCTAATTAGTAATTCCCGATGAGATCCTTTCTGGTAATCACAACACAATAAAAAACATAGCATTATGTGATTCGTAACCATTGGCGTTGAGTATAGGTATAATATTGTACTGAATCACGGACTTTTCGCCCCTGCCGTTTCGTCCCCTTTATAGAAATGAGTTCACCGACTATCGTCCCCGTTTATTATTAAGATAGGACATTTGGCCCCCGGGGTTCATATTAACGTCGTTGTCGTCGTCTTTGTCGTCGAACAACTCAAACAAAGTTGGTAATTTCACATATTAGGAAATTCCCAAAAATAATATTTTGAAAAAAGTTATTAGTTTTAATAATAATAATAATAATAATATAATATTTATTAAATAAATAAATATATGTAAAGCCCCAAAGGGTAATAGTACAGTATTGAAAGACTAAAACTATCGTTAATTTAACACATGAATACAATAGTTGAAATAACTGAGAATAAATTAAACATCAATATTCAAATTATAAATGCAAGTTTTTAGCTTAGAGAAGGAATCGAAAAAAAAACAAAATTAGAAATTAGAAAGTCGTTGGTAGGCCATCCCCACATATAAATATAAATTAAATTGAAATTGTACGGTTTTTAAAAATAACTGAAATTTTAAATTAAAAAAAGCCATTTAAATGTAGTGATTTAAAATACCGGGGACTAAATGTCCCATGGGTACGTAAATAACATCACATAACTCCCGGGGGCCAAATTTCCTATCTTAATAATAGATGGGGACGAAACGACGGGGATGAAACGTCTTTTTACCACAGTATACTAAGTACTTAGTCTGTGTGCTGTGAGCGTAACTCACAGATCGATATGTCTATATAAATAATATATTAAACATTTTATAGACACAAATAAAAAAAAACGTCTACGACAATGTTTTGTCATACATTTTGCATTTCATTGTTTCCTATTAGTTATATATTTTTATAAACTCATTCTACATGTATGGTAAACATTTGAAAACGGTACAAGTACTTATAAACTTGGCAACGTTTATTAGGTGCACAATTGTTTCGTTTTACAGGTTTCCATTGTTATGCAGCAGGCAAACGCTATCGTGTTCTCATAAAGGTACATAAATTCTACCTACGCATTCGGATTTTACCACTAATGGACTTTATCTTGTAAACTAATGCATTGGAATTTGGAAGGCCATTATGCTATACTACATAGATGACTCACCTATAGGACGAACATGTTCTTTTGTTGTATTTCAGTTATAAATTATAATGCTATTTATCTTAATTGGTTATTTGAGGTATTATAGGAATATTATTGTCTTCGAGCCGGGAGGTCATATACATAACTATATAAAGTACCTACGTCGTATACTACTACGATAGTACCTAGGTACCTACATTACGTAGATATAATCTCGGTATACCTACGACCTACATATACCGAACCTAAACAGGGAGGCTTGGGGGGCGATAATTCCCTCAAACTTATCCGTAGCCCCCCCCCCCCCAAACTAGGACATACAATTTTAAAATGCTATATTGCAATGGTCTGCTTGCCTTTAATATATTCAGCCCCCCCAAGTCAAAAGTTGAAATTGCTTCTATGGACCTACCTACTCGATAGTGGTATCTAGAGTCCCTCATTACGTTCGTTTATATAATATTTTATTGTATAAATATATCTTTACTGCGAAAGATGTTATAGTATACATTTGTATATAAACACATAAGTCATTAATACAGTGAAGCCTCTTTGGTGTGAATGACAAACATTATATTGAACTAAACCGGAAACGCCAATACCCGTAAATTCATAGAATTCGATCAAATTTGGTTTTTAGACTGTACAATGTACACACCTAATATTTTATAATATTATACATGCATATATACCTATAAATTTAGTAATTGTCATCGGGACCGTGTCCTATTATTCATTGATACTAAAATATTTGGTCCTATATTCACAGTGAGTCACGCGCTAAAATAATGACGTCATTATTAGCGGTCGCGGAGCGCTGTGGCTCATCAAGTCCTAAAATATATTCCTAAAATTTGAATATTACATTTCAGCTTAGTTATAGCATTTTAGCTTTAATTATAAATATAATATTATACTTATAATATTATGTAACTATGTAAGCTAATGTGGAATTATATTCACCCAATTTTTCGAAATTTTTAACAATTACATATCATACATTGAAATACACTCAAATATACATTTATTTAGGTATACGAAAAAAAAAGAATAATATAATCAAAATTTTTTGCGATATATCTTTTTCTTCAATCGCGGACATTTCCCCCTCGGACATTTTCCAACCGACTGTTTTTGGTCTAGTAGGACATTTTCCCCCCGATATATTTTTGATGAGGACATTTTCGACCCCATTTTTTTTTTAAAGTTTACTACTTAATGGTATTATTTTAATATTTAATATGAAATTATTCGCTTGCTATTTTCTAATATTTTCAATTATTTTCATAAATATAATAAACTATAGATGTATATTTTTGATCAACTGAACTACTGAACTACTTGAATCAAATTCAAAAGCAATTATTAAATTGTTAAATATAAAAACTGGTACATTTTACCAAAAAATAAAGAAATATGAACAAAGGCTAAAAAATATGTGTTTAGAAATAACATAAGAATCAGTAATCAAATGTTTTTACAAAATTTATCATTCTTATGTCAGAATTTTTGGCCATTTTTATTAACTACTAATTATTTTTTATATTGTTTCAAGTAGTTGATTTTCAAGTAGCTTATAATCTATTATATTTATTAAAATAAAAAAATGTTTATATATATATATATATATATATCTAAAGTTATATTTTTAATTCCCTTGGTACAGTTATGAATTACCGCCAAATACATTTAGCAAAGATATTAGGTAGTTGACTGCGATAACGACGTTTTGCCGACTATCCGGTAGGTTTCGTGGGAGGCAGCTATGCGGCGCTATTGCTTTCCATCAACCATTTTTTTTTTTGGCTACACGACGCTATCTCATTCTATACTTGTTATCGTCATTCAGTCAGTTCTCGCCCTTCGTTCGACCAACTCCGTTATCGTTCCTATTTTTAAACACTTCCATTTTTACTTAAATAATTATCTATTTTGTATTGTTACATAGTGTCGTTTCTGCGCTAAGAAAATATTTAGGAGTGTTAGTATTAATATTATTTTATAACCGGACATATTGCACATATTAGAAATGGCCGAAAAAAACGTACATTCGAAAAATGAACAAAATACCTCGCAACATTTGAAAAAAGCCGACGATGCACAGCAGCAACAATATCACCTGAACAACGCCGCCGAAAATTTCACAAGAAACAACTCCAGTAAATTTGGATACGAAAATGATAGGTAAGACGAAATCTCCGTTGGAATCAGCCCCTCGAAAAAATAAATAAATATTTGGCGTGTGCAGGCCGCTGCCAACCCGAGAATGTCGGGTTCTCTCTCTACGGTTTCCTGATTAGTCTGATAATTATTACTGCCAACGTCCCATGGTTTCATATTAGCTGATTTTTATAAAATATGTTTTAGATTTGTTTCCATTTTTCTGGAAAATTTTGGTGGCTACCGTAGTATCGTTATTAGGTTAGGCTTCGATGTGGATTTCTGAGTTTGGGCGTTTAGCCGTTTCTTCGTGTCACCGTCGGTTTTTGTTATATTACTTGAAGTCTTTGCGTCTTTGTTAGCTCGACGACGTTTCATTATTTCGCTTGACGAACGTTTTAATAATATTAATACTATTATTATTTTGCAGAAAAATATACATCGGAGGATTAAATGAAAAAATAACTAAAAGTAAGTTTGAGACAAACACCTGTTGGTAGATACCAAAATTCGTAATCGATAACTTTTTTTGTATGTTTTAGACGATTTAATTGAACACTTTGGTAAATTTGGTGAAATCAAATATATTAATTACAAAGTAGACACCGCCACTGGTCGAAGCAGAGGGTTTGCTTTCATTGTGTTCAAGACACAAGAAGAAATGGACAATGTTAGTATACCTACCGTTATATTTTATTAATTTAATTCTTAAATTTTAACAAATTTTGAGGGATTAAAGTTTGTAACATAGGTACTGAGGTAATACATAAGATGATGTGGATAATTTATTAAGGGCTTTGTAGGAAAATTAATAATTAAATTTCAAAATGTAATCACTTTTAATACTGCATACCTACCTATATATAGATGTACAGTAATGGTGTAATGTGCTAAACATTCCGAAAACAGATGTATCTTCAGTTATATTTCTATATTAGTAATGTATTTGTTTGATTGACAAATTAAATCAACTTTTTTAAACACAAATCCTATAATATTCTGACTTTAAATACAATCATAAGTTACCTGACAATTGTTTATTAAAAAACTGGATGACTGGTCGAGTAATAAACACATTATTCTCCAATATCAGTTAGTTAAATATGAATGAATAATAAAATTATATAGTAGGTATAAATACTTAAAATTTATTTTATGTACCATTTTATTGTGCCATATTAATTTCCCTTTTATATTACTATATACCATTATACTATGTCTAAAGTTAAAATCCTTAATACACTTAATGTAGATAATTTAATAATTAAGTATGTAAGTAATATACAAGTTTTAGTTTCTTATACATAATAAATATTTATGACCAAGAATAATATTATTTCATGACTCCATAATATGTATATGTGTATTTAAACTGTGTGTGTAATTCAAAAATGTAGTTGATTTTTTTTTTATAAAGGTCTTGGTGTGTAATAATCATGTAATCAATGACATGAAAATTGAACCTAAAAAAGCTATACCACGGTGTATTCAATTTTGTGTTGGAGGAAAGATACTTAACAGCGCCGCCGGAAATTTCACAACAAACAACTCCAGTAAATTTGAACAAGTCCCAGAAGATGATAGGTAAGACAAAATCACCGTTAGAATCGGCCTATCGAAAAAAAAATTAATATTTTGCATGTGCAGGCCACTGCCAAACCGATAATGTTGGGTTCTCTCTACGGTTTTCTAGTCGGCCTGATAATCATTACTGCCTACGTCCCATAGTTTAACCTTGGCAGGTTGTTATAAAATATGTTTTAGATTTGTATCCGTTTTTCCGGAGAATTTTGGTGGCTACCGTAGTATAGTTATTAGGTTAGGCTTCGATGTGGGTTTCTGAGTTTGGGCGTTTAGTCGTGTACCCGTCGGTTTTTGTTATAATACTTGAACCTCCTGCGTCTTTGATACCTAGAAGACGTTTCATTATTTCGCTTTTCGAACGTTTCAATAATTAAAACTATTATTGTTTTGCAGGAAAATATACATTGGCGAGGTGAGAGAAAAAATATCTGAAAGTAAGTTTGTGACACTGGTTTTTAGATACCAAAATAAATTCGTAATTGATTACTTTTTTTGTATATTTTAGAAGATATACGTGAACACTTTGCTAAATTTGGTGAAATTGAATATATTGATTTCAAAGTAGATATTGCTACTGGTCGGAGCAGAGGGTATGCTTTCGTTGTGTTCAAAACAAAAGGAGGCATGGAGAATGTAAGTGTACTGTTTTTTTTTAGTTCAATTCTTAAATTTTAACAAGCTTTTAGGTATTAAAGTTTATAATATTGTTAGGTAATAAATTAGATTATGTGGATAATTTATTAAGGGCTTTGTAGGAAAATAAATAAATAAATTTCAAAATGTAATAACTTTTAATACTGCGTGATACCTATAGAGATGTGCAGTAATGGTGCAATGTTTTAAAGATTCAGAAAACAGCTGTATCTTCAACTATATTTCTATATTGTTTATTTATTTGTTTGATTAATAAATTAAATGAACTTCCTTAAACACAAAGCCTATATACAGTCATCCAATACAATCATAAGTTACCTGACAATAATTGTTTATTGTAAAACTGGATGACTGGTTGAGTAATACACACAATATTCTCCAATATCAGTTAGTTAAATATGAATGAATGATATATACCTATAGGATAAATACTTCATATTTATTTTATGTGCCATTTTATTGTGCCATAATATGAATTTCAATATTTTTATTACTATATACCAGTGGTTTTCAACATTTTAATGAATGCGGCACACTGTGCTCCTCAAGAAATGTTCACGACACACTGACCTATTTTTTTTTAACTAAACAATAAGATGAACAAAATTGCTTTGAATTATAATTATATAAGTACATTTAATTAGAAATGTGTGCTTGACGGGCTAACAAATTTTGGTTAATTTTATTTTTATAATTTTATTCTTGAACGAATATTTGAACTTTCCGAAAGACCGCTACATACACAGTGAATACTCACGGCACACCAATTTGCCGCGGCACCCAGCTTGAAAACCACTGCTATACACCATGTCTTTAGTTAAAATCCTTAATACGCTTAATATAATTTAATAATTAAGTATGTAAGTAATATACTAGTTTTAGTTTCTTGTAAAATAGTTATAACCAAGAATAATATTATCTCATTATTAAATAATATTTATGTGTATTTAAACTGTGTGTGTAATTAAAAATGTAGTTGATTTTATTTTATTTTAATAAAGGCCTTGGAATGTAATAATCATGTAATCAATGACATGAAAATTGAACCTAAAAAAGCTATACCACAGCGTATTAAATTATTTGTTGGAGGATTGATTTCGAAAATGACCGATGATGACATCAAAGATTATTTCAAACGTTACACACCTCATATATTACTTGAGACGAAATTTGATAGAATTAAAAACAAACGAAAAGGTTTTTGCTTTGTTACAATTGAGAACCTGAAAGTAGTAACTGAAATATTAAGATTGCCAAGACATGTGATTAGGGGAAAACAAGTAATTAATTAATTAGGTATATAATTATGCAGAATATTTTATTCCTTATAAATATTCATTAGGTTGATGTAAGTGTGGCAGATACAAGATTTATGAATAAGAGATTTATGCCTGTTGCTTCGGGATCTATGAATCTTTTGCAAGGGAATTTAATGGGCCAAGGAGGTAATTATACAGCATTATTTATTACTTAATACTATTAATATTGCATTTAATTATAAATTATTGTTACCTATATTACATTTAATATTTTTATCATGTTTTATACCTCAAGCAGGATACACACTCTATGCTCCTGGTTACCACTATAGAGGTAAATATATTTTCTGTCAACAGTATACAGTAGAAATCAGTTATAATGACATTATTTAATAAGTCACAACATATCATATTTTCATATTGTGCTAATGATCCTATAAATTGTCCTAAAGTGTTTTGTGACATTAAGATGTACAGTGATTTGTATGAAATACACAATTTTAATTTTCTCTTCTCAGGGGTCTATTATATTATACATAATTATGTACATAGATATTTAACAAGGATAATTGTATACTATATAATTTTATAAATCACCTGTTATTAAAAATTATTCCGGTTCATTGAAAGTCATTACAGCCCCTTTCTACTGTAGATATAAATTATAAACACTTTACACCTGAAATTATTTTTAAATCTATTTTGTAAAATAATTTTTTGTATAATATTCATTATTTCAGGTTATGGTTATTATCCACCACACACAGGATACTATCCTAACCACCATTATAGTTATGGTTATCGAAGTTATGTTGCTGGGGCTGAAGCAGGTTAATATTWTTGTAATAATTATAGTTATTAAGTTTTTAATAAATATTTATTTTAGGTAACCGGTCTGAAGGCAATGAAGCAAGTGGTGTCAATGGAAATCAAATTTTGGAGTAAAATGTAAACCCTAAATATTGATTGCATTCTCAATAATTGAAGACTGGGTAAAATAAAAGTATTCTGATTTCTTTTTAAATTAATAATTTTATTTTGATATTTGTTTTAATATTAAATGTAATATTGTTAAATATTTTTTTACAATTATTATCCTCTCAGTGTATTTATTTCACTTTATTAATTGTATATTTACAATTTATTTTATTATTTATTTAATGAGAGTTACTTATTGAACAATTTAGATATTAAAATACAGAGCTTATAAATATATACATTGTACTGGTAAAAATATCATAATTTACCCAAGATACTGCTTTTTAATGTAAAAACACTTTGAAAATATTTTAAAATACATGTATTTGTACAAATAAACAAAAATATAAAATTCTGAGTTTTAAGTTTATTCTAATATTGTATCATTATTATTAATTATTACATATTATATTTTTATAGTATGAGAACTATAAGAACAATATACTCAATTATAATTGACTCTTGGTTTATTTTCTTTTTATTGTAGTGTTAAAAGGTTAACAAAAAAATAAATCTCAATTTTTTTTAAATAGTACAAAGTAAATAGAAGACAAAACATTATTAAGTTTTGGTTTAACTTACAACTTTATTATTGTGTTTAAATTGTGTTAAAATTATTATAATTAACTTGCAGATGTTTTATAAATTTGAATGAATAAAGGATGATACATTTATAAATTATGTAAGAGTTAATTTCGTCCGAGTATGATTATAATATTATTGTCAGTATATAAATTTATTTTGGAAATATTTAATCATGCAATTTTTGACTCCATTTTTGTTTTGTATTTTATATTTTTATATACTATAGACCATAATATAATCATCCTTTGTAAAGTGTATTGAACATAATTGTATCCCTGCTATACTATTTATATATATTATTGAATTTAGTCTAATCTTCTTAATTGTTGTAATCTACTACAATAATCAATTATCATTGACTCCTATAATACACTACTTTTATTTTGTTGTTGATATTTGATGACCACGACAGCAAGGTAGGTATTATACTTAATTAGTAGCTCCTCTGTGTTAAAACGAGTGTGGAAAAATGAATTCCTTTCAGAAAATGCCAAGTGAAAAGGGAAAATTAATTTTTATAGTTGATGAATTCAAGTTTAATTTTGATAAACTCTTCCAAAATGGCCAACATCGGTATAAATGTATTAAAGAGGATGCACTGCCAATTTAAAGTATTGAAAAATACCTTTACGACCAAATTTGCGTCGTAGCAGTAGACAAGAGGTGCACGATAAAAAAACATATGAAGGTAATACATTTTTGCAAGTTAATAACGCAGAAAAGGGGATTTTATTATTTAGCGCGGAAGACTACAATTTAAAATTTCTAAGTAAATCAATCACATTTTATGTTGATGGAATATTTTCGTACTGTACACAGTTTTTTTTACCAATTTATCACAATTTATACATATAATGAAAAACAATCATTATGTAACTTTAGTTTTAACTTTATTGAAAGACAAAAAACAAGAATCCTATGTAGAAATTTTTCGAATTATTGTTAATTATTGTTTAACTTATAATAATGAGTTACATTTAGAAAGTATTTATGTTGACTTTGAAATAGCAATACATAATGCAATTAATGATGTTTGGCCATTGACTAAAGTTTGTGGTTGTCCCTTTCACCTTGGAAAATTTTGGTATAAAACAATTAAAAAAGTTTGGACTTCCATCGGACTAAATCCAAAAGAGGAGGCTGAAAAATTTCAGAAATTTTCAAGTGAAACTTTTCATGAAATTTGAAAAGTTTCAAGGCTATTGAAATGAAAAGTATTGAAACTTTTCAATCTCAAAAAATAGATAGGTAATGTCTATGTTTACAAAGGTTTTTTATATTTTTTTAGTACCTATTACATAAGTTTGTAAAATTGTGAACTATTAAAATTAAAATTACCAATGTTGTGTGAACTTGCTATTTGTGATGTTTAATATTTTGGAAGGTATTTATCTTAAATTTACACTTTACAACCATACATTTTTGTACACCTGTTAAAAAAGTTGATATTTTATCTGGCTCCAGTACTAAATAGTAAATCATAACAACCACTATAGATAATTGTATGTCAAAACTGAGAATTTGATATTATATAGTAGACATAGATCATGTTTCCAATAGCTTTTTAAAATACTATTAGTAATTTAATAATATTATAGTTTATTCAATTTATTAGGCTTGTTATTATTTTTAGTCTAAGTTTGGTACAGTCAGAAATGTTAATATTAGTTTCTATTAGAAATTCGATAAATTACTAAGAAAATAAATAATTAAACACTGCTTCAATATAATTATTATTAGTATTCAATGATTACCATTTAAATGCAATTAAGATAGCTAGCACCTAATAACTACATTATATAAATCACTTTTAAATAATTTAATAATATTATTTGGATGTGTAAAAAAAGCTATTGAATCATATACAAAACAAATTAAAGGTATATAAAAGTATTAAATTTTTAAGTTTCAATTTTTTTGAAAACTTTCATGAAAACATGAAAAGTCTCAACAAGTCAGTGAAAACATGAAATTTTACATCTCTGGTGGTGTTGCACACAGGCACGAACTGGCTGGGATGCTACAGCATACCTTGCCATAAAATATAATTGCCTAATTTTATTTATTATATATTTAAAGACTCTAGACACCTAATGAACAGCAGATCGTTACCAACTTACAATTATTAGATATACGATATATTACTATAGACCAGGTCTGTCTAACCCGCGGCCCTCACTTAAATTTAAAAACCATTAATTAATTCTTTATAATAAATTATTATTATGAAAAAAAATTACTTTAAGAATATAAAACTACAAAATATTAAATATCAAGTAATGATAAAGTTTATTAGTGTTTTACATTTATTGGCTCCGATACCAATATTCAGTGTCTTTTATCAACAAAAATATTTCTGCTTATTATTCGCTATAGTAAAATTGTAAAAAAATGTATTGTTGTATTGTATAATATAATTTAATCATTAAATTTGAATGTATTATTATTAAAAAGTATGTGGCCCACAACAACTTCGGCCCATACTATGATGTTGCCCAGTCATCAAAAAAGGTTGGATACTCCTGCTATAAACTATAGTATTGTACAATTTTGATTGCAAGTTTGTTGTAACTTGGTACTCATTTATATTTTTATCGTATATTCAATATTTATTATTTTTAAACAAAATAAAATATATTAATATTTTATAAATAATGTACATGTTTTAAAATTACGCCAAAATTTGTTGTTATTTGCTATTTAAATTGTGTAGAATCCCGTGCCCTTTTTACTAATCCAATCTAATGGGGTTAATGGTTAGCGGAAAAAAGTCGATGGAAAAAATGCCCAGAAATATAAATATAAATGTATAAAAACAATATACATTTAAGTCATTCGACACTTGTAAAACTGTATTCAACAACATAATCATGTTACATCAATGTTCGTGAATGAAATTATTATTGTTGATATAAGCTCCAAGTATCTACTGTGAGAATGTGAGAATATGTTGGTAAGTAAATATTATGATATAACATTATTTAGATATTATATAAGTTAATTATTCAGCACAACTGAAAAGTAGTTTTTTGGCTACCTTACATTGTCAACCACAAAGTAGGTAGGCAGTTGTAGGTATCTACATCACTTTTATCTTTTTCGTATAGTTTAAAATATTTTGTGCAATTGTGCCTAGCTTATGGGGGACGACACATCAACTTTTCCGAATGCTCGTGAAACTCGTCTCGCATAACCTAGGCCATATCTAGGGATTATAGTTTCTTTATAGCTCAGATGCTTCTGTCCTAGTGGGTGAATGTAAGTTCCTATAATACTAATCTTTTATCTGCTATTAATTGTAATTATAAATTATATAGGGAATATGGGAAAATATGAGTATACGAGGTAAGACGGGATAACGTTATTCCTATATTTTCACACCTTTACCCCCTTAACATAATTTTAAATAGTTATAAGAAGCATGATAAAACACCTTAGGTTAATAAAATCATCCAGTACAATCATAATATATTTATATTCTATTGTATTAACTATATTTATATTTTATATTATCTTAATTAAAAAAAATACGTATTATAATGAACTCTCTCATTTCACTTTTATTGAATGTAATTATATATATTTTATTTGTAATCTTATTATAATTTAGGTGTCAAATAAACAAATAAATAAATAAATAAATTATACATTGTAGTAATATATAATTGTATAACATTAAAAATATACTGTCAAGCCAAAATAAGTAATTAAAAACAAAAAATAGTTAAACCAGGCACATAGCTTGGGAGTTAAAACAATATACATACTTAAACAATCTCAGTCGTAAATGACATTTAAGTAACAAGAACAATGTTATAAAAATGTATAATAAGCAAAATATCAGGAGTACAGAACAATATGAAATTGGATTTGTAATTAAGTAGCACATGAAATTGATTTAAACAAGATACTAATCCAATAAATTACATTTAAAAATCATCAAAATATGTATTAAAATAATTTATACTCATTCAGGTGGTTTAAAGATGATTATTGCAAGTACTCTGGTTTCCATAGCTGATTGTAAAAGAAGTTATTTACTAAATTTATATCATTGTTGATAGCATTCAACAACTGATCAGATACTATCTTTCTGTCTTCAGTGTTAAAAAGTCCTATCAATGGCAAACAACTCTCTGCCAGACCCTTAGCTAAAGATACTTCTATTTGGTTTTCTTCTTTTTCCATCATACGTTTTATGTATTTTTGACGAGCTTTAACTATCAATAACTCTCTAACAGTTTTTAAACGTTTATCTGATAAACCAAACAGATTGATAAATGCTTTTTGGCAAACATCCACACAGTTGGAATGACTTAATAACTTTCTTGATACCTCCATTGAATCACCTTCTAAAGACTTGTCATTCTCATCTTTGGAATCCAAAGATGTCCCTGAAGATGTTTCATCGAAGTCTGGTTCTTCAACTTCGTCAGAGTCGCTATTTATATCTGTAAAATGTATTTAGATACATTCCATTAGTTTTTTAAATTTCATTACAACAATACGTTATTGTGTTACATTTTAAAATTTGATAAAAAGAAAAACATGCCTATTAATTTTTTGAAATAATTTATTAGTCCTAGACAAGAGCAATGGATTAAATAAGACCACTGGAGTTTTATAATTAATCAAGCAAATTTAAAATAGGTATCAAAATGTATTGATTTTTTAGAATTGTTTCAATACATCAACTATTCAATTAAAAATTTAATTTATACTTGAAAAATAAATAATAATATTTTTAAATTAATTTGTTACAAAATCATATTCTTAATTAGTATTTATATCATAGAAATTGGTAGAGTTGATATAAATTAAATTTGTTTGATCTAAATATCAGGTTAAGCAATTAAATTACTCAATATCTTTAAGTTACCTGTTTATTAAAAGATACTAAACTTATTCAAAAAATATTAATTTTTTTCATGAAAACATTGATGTACTACTCACTTGACATAAAATGATCTGATACAATACAAGGTATTCTGTACTTGCAATGAATCCTTCTTAATAGTTTACCATTATTAAACTCATTACTAAACAATCGATTGGCCACAGGTTGAGCCTTAATAATCTTCAGTAAAAATGTATTTTGCTCTTGTTCGCTATTCAATTCTACAAACATTTTTAACAGTTCATCCTTGGATTGCTGCGGTACACGTACTGAACATTTTTGGTCACACTGGCACAGTTTGTCTGAAAATATAAATATTCGATTAATTCAGTGGACAGTAAACAATTAAAACAGTAAACGTTATCATTGGTACATATTCATTAATCTCTTACCCAGTTGCTTTTTGCTCTCTTTCAGCTTTTTTATAACATTAATCTGTTCTGATAACATTTCCCTCTTACCACTAGGTGCCCCTATAACGTCGTCAGCAATGTTTTTTGGTACTATCGGATTTTCCATAGTGCATGCTCTTGTATATTCTTTATAGGTATATTAAACACCTATAAATAATTATTTATTGTATTAATATTATTATTAGTACTACCATTAAAGTGTCTGTTTGCACGTACATAGTGGTTTATCAATGGGGGTATATGGTTATCAATACTTAATTAATTTAAAATTTTATTATTTGTTTTAGCGAACTATATTACAAAGTATTATACCTGAAACCTAACTTTTTTCTATATTATATTATTTAATATTTGCCATAATGGGCTATAAATGTTGTATTTGCAAATTTGGTCATACAGCAAATACAGATGTCTCTTTACACAAGTAATTATTATATAATTAAGAATTTTAAATGTGTAATAACAATTCATTTACCCACATTTCTCATTGTTGAAATATTAAAAAAACTCTGGTTAGATGCATGTTGTATTAAAAATATTTTGCCATCTCATAGAATTTAAGATAAACATTCTACTAAAGACAGTTTCAATAAAAGAGGTCATTTATCAAAGAAAGCTGTGCCATTTTATCCCAAATTAAATCAATTAATAAACTTTTTGCTGGGTAAGTAATTTGTGTCGCTGTTTTATTGTATATTTAATTTGGATACATATTTGTTATGTCCCGAGTGGGTGTAAGAGGAAATTATCTTATGATAATAGTATACATTCAGATAATGATAAAATGAATACCGATAAAGAAGTAAATATATTGAACCAGAGGAAAGAATTTAAAATATAACTATGATGTAAGTATATAAATGTTATTTTATTTACTAAACACATATTGTAGGAGTTTAGCAATGTTTTCAGTACATCACAAACACCAATTAAAAAAAAAAAATCAAATTGTAATATCATTGCATTAACCTTTGTATAATTATTTAGGACCGGAAACAAAATAAGAAACAAATAAAAAACCAATCTGCAAATTAGATGAAGCTACGAAAGAATATGATTAATTTTCTAAAAAAAACATAATGATCCTAAAACAAGACACATCAGTAATAACATTTTAGAACAAAAAGCAAAGACTAGATTTATTATGCAGACATATCTTTAAATGAAAAAATTGCATCTTAGTTAGTATGAATGTAGTGAAAACAAAAAGTTCATTTGCAATGAATTTAATTTGATTTTTCGTATAGTAACATTAATTTAAATTTATATTTAAATAGTTTATAAAATATCTAAATCTTTTAAAAATAATCCTAATGTCAGGGTTGTGAAGTATTTGAGTAAATGTATATAATAAGTATTATTATATAATTATTATTACTATTGTATTAAATATCTTTACAATATTCTGTGGCTAAATATTATAGAATTTCAGATGAATTAATTAATTAACATACAATTGACTTATAGAGCTATCTATATAAAATATATTCATTATTTGATTGATATTTTAAAATTGTTATAATAGTTTTATATATTTTTATTTTCTCACTTAAAAAGATAAAAATATAATTTATTTTTATATAGTTATTATATTGTCCTAATTATAATAATGAAATATTATTATTTTTTTTTAAATTTATTTGGTATATTACGATGTCAACATTTTAAGTGTATTAATAGTTTTTGAACTTTTAAGAATGATACTTAAAAAAATTGTTAGATATTTAAAAATATAAACATTTTTTGCATTCAGTTTCAACAGTAATCTACAAAAATGGTTTATGATATAAAATATACGGTTTTTACAATAGTAAGTTTTACGTATTAATTTAAAAAAAACCATTTTTGTTAGCTATGATGAAACTGAATGCAAAAAATGTTTATTATTTTTAAATATCTATCTATTTTTTTTCAGTATCATTCTTCATAACTTCAAGAACCTAAGAACCTAGAATACACTTAATATTTTGACAACATAATATAGCATAAACAAAAAAAAAAAAATTTTAAATAAAATAATAGTGTCATTATTATATTTAGGACAATATATTAATTATAGAAAAAAATTTTTATTTTTTAAAGTTTTACAAACAGTACTTTAGGCTACCTAAAATTGTCTTTTAGACAACAGAGGCAGCTTTTGTAGTGCACGCATTGAATCATTTACAATTGATTGAATTCCAGTTCAAATCTCAAACATTTCTTTTTTTTATTTATAAATAGATATATATATAGATGGATATAGGTTTTGTTAGGTTAACTTATTCATTATCCAACCTTACATTATAGGAATTATTAATAAACTAAATAAATTGAGTTCCTAATACGTTAATGTAAATTAAGGTTAATGATTATAAATATTATAGTAATTATACTGTTTCAAAAATGTCAGAATAAAAATTAAAAAAAAATAATTTAGATAAAATATTATTATGTTTTACTGGAAATAACTTAAGTATATAAATATTTAAAAATATTTTAGGAAATATACCATCACAGCAGTAATGAGAATTAATAATAAAAAAAATAAAATATCATTGTTTTACCGTGAACAACTTTAGTTAGTACTTACATAGCATATTTGTGTCTTAATGTTTCCGAGGTTTAAATTTATTTGCTAATACTAACATTTAAATTTATTTGCCAATACTATTTAATATTTAAATTTATTTGCCAATACTATTTAATATTTAAATTTTCGTTGGGCAAACGAAACAAATTGTTAAACTGTGATATTAAATACAATAATCAAATACTAGGTAACTGTCCAATATGCGACCTACAAATGTTACTCGACCTACCGATAAGATTGTGTTGATCTACAGGTTTCTTTATCGCTTTTGTCGTTATGGACATTTTATTCTATTTTATTCTGGTTCTCCAATACTTACAATCATTGATACCCAACAACAAAGATTCTGACCAGGTTGACAAAAATAAAATGGTACATAAAAATAAAAATTACGGTATTCGTGTACTAGGCCCATGGATATTTGGAATTTGTTGGAAACGGAAAGACTTATTATTAGAACGGCGATTTTTTTTATCGTAAAAAACGGGACCAAGAAACACTTTTACAAATTATTAAAAATGAAATAGCTGAACAGTGATCAACAAGATTATCGCATTCCACAAATTAAAAAATTGTGGGAAATACTGTCATATAAATAATTTTTTTGAATAATACAGGAATAGATAAAATAATTGGTACCTATTACATGTACAACTATTATTAATAGTTACCAATATTAATTAATAATCAAGGTATGCTAGGGAAATTTAAGTGAAAAAAAAAGTTATCTACCTATATTTGCGAGGCATTTTGAAAGAGTCACCAGTTGACAATACAATTTTGTGATAGAATTAATAATAAATATTAATACTAATTCAGAATAATAATACACATTTAAGTATCTAAAATAATATACAATAATATCCGCTCAATAAGATTACATTGGTGCAGGTCATTTTGATTTTATTAACCAGTTGATTCCATAAGACATTTTTTTTTTCATATAACTTCAAACAAAATTTAAACAACACAAAAAAATAAATTTAAAATAAGGAAAAGAACCTATTAGTTTTATTTTAGATATAACTTGAGTGTGACTTGTAATTTGATTTTAATAATAACCTAAAATTAAAATAAATACATGTAATTTTAAATATCTGTTTTCGGAACAGGAAAATTGTTTTCTCCATTTACATCAATTTGTAAAATTTGATTTTTGAAATTTTTGTTTAATATAAGCTGGGGAGTTTTCAAAATGAACGGCTTTTCTTTAAGGCTATTTTTCCAAATTCTCAAAACAGTAAACTTTTTTTCTTTTATAGATAATACGTCTATACCAGCTGTTGGTCTCCTAACTTTCAGTTTGAAAAGACATACAATTTATAAAAATGTTTATAAAAGTGATTCAATTATAGGGTACCTACTTAGTTATTTTAATAAAAGGTCAATTTAATATTCTTAACATACAATTTGGTTTGGGCTTATCTTTTTTGATTCAAATAAACAGTTGATTAAATAAACCAATGATCACATTAACCGGAACTCAATGTAGTAAAGTAAATTACCTGCTTAATGTAAAATGTTTGTAATATTATAAACAACTGGTTCCAATAGAGGAGTTCAACCAATTATCTTAACAATATCCAGCCAACAATGCAGATGGTTGTTCATATAAGTTCTCAAAAAAAGTAAAATATTATTAATGATTTTAAATTAGAAAATATTAAAATATACCACATTATTAAAATGTATTATCTGGCCAACAAGACTATAAAAAAAAAATTAAAAATGTAAGATACTGTGGTAAGAATTTTAGAATTTGTAAGGAATTATAATTATAATAACTATGGTGTTTAAAAGGTACTAAACATAATTTAAGTATCAACATATAGTATACCTAGTTATAAACAAATACACAGATAATGTTATATTTGTTTATAAAAAAACTATTCATTCAACAATGCATATATTAAGATAGGTATAAAAATCAATATTATTATTCATTGTACACATATATAGGTAGTTATTTGTCAGTCATGATGACTCATATATGAGTCAATATCATTCGTGGCTTTAAAATAAGATAAATAAATAAGATTAACATAGTTTCCGAGTCATCAGCTAACAAACAGACAAACATCCATTTTCATATGAATCCAGTTTCAATTGTAATAGTAAACCATTGTTATTTTATAGATAAATCTTTCTGTTTGCTCGAAGTAATCTAAGAACATTTTTTAAGCCGGAACTACAACAATTATACTACGTGGAGGGATGTATATCGATACACTGATAAGTTTAAAAATACAATTTAATTGTATACCTAGTACCTATACCAGCTCTTGATCGCCTAACATAATCAGCTGGAAAAGCCATACAAGTCCATACAAAGGTTTATAAAAGTGATTCAATTATCCAGTACATAGTGATTCTAATAAAAAGGGCAATTTGATATTCGTAACATAAGATTTGGGTTGGGTTTATGTTTTTCGATTCAATGAATTGTTGATTCTATAAACCGGTGATCGCAATAATCGAAACTCATTGAATTATTTTATTATAATAGTTAGTAGGTACCTAATGTATACAGTAGAATTATTATTAGAAAAAAATAAAAAACCGGTACTTACGTGATGATCTTTCTACCGTGGCAAACTGGCAAGTGGCAACTAGGTATAATTTATAATATTATATTATGACCTAAAGACAACTGTTGCGGTTCGTCCTATCAACAAGTAATAACAGAATAACGACATTACTCAAAAATACATAGTTACACGAAATAAAATAATATTATCAATAAGTTGTATGCTCGTATCGTCCCGCGTCCGTCCGTCTGCATTTCGAAAAAGCTGATAATATTATAATAGGCCTCTTATCACAGATATTCTGTGGGCCGAATGCTGATAAGTGACGGCGGCGTCTCAAAATCTATAGATTATAGATTATAGATTCGACGGCGTAAGCGCGGGACTCGAATACGTGACAGATAAACGATAGCACATTCTATAGATAACCTATCATAATATGCACAACGACAGACGAAAATTTGGCGCCACCGACTTGCGTTCGATCGGTGTTTCGAGCGTACAGCGGCACATTTTCCGTCATCCGAAATAATGACAATTTTTTGACAAACAGTAATAGCTGATAATAGTAATAATAGCCAAATTATTTGGCATGAGCCGCGACCCAGGACGCGTATCGATACACCTTGGATACGACCATAGAACGATACGACGGTATCGGCCGTTTGCCTAGGTCGTCTATATTGTCGAAAACCAACGAAACACCAAAATGTTGGTTCATTTTTACGTAGTGTTTCAAGATTTCGTATTTCGTATATTTTCGTATATTATAATAAACTGTCGAACGAAACGCAATATTAATATGGCTAGACGTGTAAATACGTCTTAATATTCGTAATCGATGTTCGTCAAGCTAGTATCAGTTGTACGTAACGAATTACGTTCGTTTCGTATTTTCGTACGATTTGTTATCAACTATCATATTTTATGTTATCATCATTTTCGATTATATTTTGCTTATTGGTAAATTATTCAGGTGTTGTTCACTATTGCAATATGCCGTATTATGCGTTTATGAAAGTTTTTGTTTCAATATCAAACCGAAAAATAAACCTCAAGTAGTTGAGTGTATTACCTAAAATTGTGTGCAGTAGCACACACAATAGTATTAAGTGCAGTCACAAATATCAAACGTGAAATAAAAAATAAAAAATTTTGCAGTAGCCAGTGGGTAGGTACCTACTTATAATTCATACGCACACGTATGAATGTATTAACGTATGTACCGTATATACTAAAATCGTATTTTAGTGTGCAAGTAGCAACTTGCACTCATCAAGTATAACTTTAAATAATGATCGAATATAGTATAATTTGCCCATTGACTTGAGGTAAGAAGGAACATAAACTATAAAGTGAAATACACTTATAGCAATGTGGACAAACTAGTGTCATAACACGCAAATGTTCATTTGACATTGAATTATAAGTAGGTAAATACCTACTAGGTACCTATAGGTAGGTATTGAAGACATCATATTATTACAATAACTGGCTCAAAAGAATGGCAAACGGTCGCCTACTTTGAAACTTTGTAAATTAAGTGATGATAAAATGCTGACCTCATTTCAAAAATTGAACTAATATTAAAATTTTTATTATTTGATTGGATTACTTGACGTTATCACTACAAATATATAGTTAGTGCTTCTTAATAAGACATATTACATACAATTATGCTATCACTATAATTTAATACTTTCAGAATAATACAATCATAATTCATAATACAGAAGTTTTCAAGTTAAATTATTGTACGTGGTTTTTGTTTAAAGGTTCTATTTTCTAAAAGAAACTTTAAAAATGGAAACCATCTCAATACCTAGTCAATAGTACTAGGTATATGTCTATACAAATCAAGTTAGTAGATAGTACTGTAGTAGGTACACAGAAGTGTAGGTACTAGGTACTTGAACTTCATGTCTTTGATAATATATTTAATATTTTATAATGATATCTTAAAAATTATTTGTAATTTTTAAATGCTAAGCACAAATTAAGCATATTATTTTAATTTGTGAGGCTAATAAAGTCATGATGAGAAATAATAAGATAATTAAAATGATTGATTGTAGATAACTCAAATCATCATACACTATTAATTTAATCACATTTTTAATATAATTCGACCATAGGTACAAGTCCTATAAAGTACTTTACAGCGTTCAGAGAGAGAAGTCAGGGGTACGATATAGAGTGAGGGAGAAAAGAAACAAAGTAGTAATGTACAGTGTGGCTACTGCCAAATAAAAAATTATGTTACAATAAAATCTGCCAATTGTTATATTTTATTGTTCACATAATAATTGATTTTGTGGGGCGGAGTGGAATGCGCTGTCCATTAGTAACTAATGATTAGTTTATACAACTATGAATTCGACAATTAGCGTTTTCTACCTTATACTCATTTCATATTTCAATCTTGTTTCACACTAAAAATATTTAACAACCATTAATCTTCATATTGTTATTATTTTTTTCGATTTAATCTTATAGTTTAACATAGGATATTCTTTCTTGAACCATGTCTGACTCTATCAAACTCTGTCAGTATGATACCTATATGTCTCCTCTATCGACAAGATATGCTTCGACAGAAATGAAATTCAATTTTAGCGACAGGAAAAAATTTACTACATGGAGAAGCCTTTGGACTTTACTAGCCCAAGCTGAACAGGTAAATTTTATATTTTATTTACTGAGTTAGAATATTCTGGTTACAAACAAATTGTTTAAAATTGTAAAATATAATATTATAAATAGGTTGGTAATTATATCTATTTGTATTTACCTTTTCTTATTTTATTCTCTATACAATTGAATTACACAATTCAGTTTATCATCAATTGCCACTTGGAAAATTGTGTTTACCTTTATGGTATCTATATGATTTACTGTAGGCCCAGATACATACTTTATTGTGTTGGTCTTTCAGGTGTTGTTATACTAAAATGTAAATCTTATCTCGTAAGTAGGTGTATAATTAGCATAAGATTTTTAAATAGCATAATACCTATATGTAGAGAATGAAGTTATATTCTGTCCTTTTCTATTTTAGATTTTGGGTGTAGCAATGAATATACCTATGCATTTTGCAATGTTTCTGGATTCTGGAGACACTTTTTCTAGTAGGAATCATATGATCATCAAATTTGATGGAGCTGATTTCTTTGAGGTTATATTTATTAAAATATTAATATAATAAATTGTTTGGTAACTTTTATAATCAAAAATTTAAACAGTAGGTACTCGGTTTATTTTATTTTTATCTATAAATGTCGATAAAAAATTATTTTAAAAATTTTAAAATCTAATACAGGTTCCTTATAAGTTATTAAAAGTAATAAAAGAATTTAAAAAAAATGAAGCTTAAATGTTCTACTATCGCTAATAATTTTAGGATAGTATTTATGCAAATTTAATTGGTTTTTTACAAAAATTAATTCAATCTACCTATTATTACTAATAGGAATGTTAACATAATATAAATTATCAGACTGACACACACACTTTTCATAGACATTGAGTTTGACTGTCTTAATTTAGTGTTTGTATACCTAATTTTATATTGATTTACCTTTAATAACTACTTTGAATATTAAGTAAAGTTATGCTAATCTGACCTGTATAAAAAAAATATTGAATTGTTCAACTAGGTAGTTGTTTATGTAATTAGGTACTTATTGAAAATTTTATTTGAATTTCACTAACACATAATTAATATTTTTAGAAGTGTTGTTGAACATTTTACTGGTGTAGCTATAGCATGGTAGAAATGAAAGACTATGTAATCAATAATCATATATTATTGTTGTCCAGATGTACCTACTTGGTAATAAAACAATTCTCGTTTTTAAATTTTTGAATTTAAGAGGGAAGATTTAAAGAAGAATATTTCAATAGGCCCACATGGCACCAGAGTGCAGTTTGTTCTCATTATTCCTAACAGCAGTAATCAAGGTGTTAATGTATAGACACCAACTTCATTAAAAGTATGTTGTTTAAACCTTTTAAACGTATAAACGATTATCACAGCAAAGAAAATGGTAACTTTTCTCAACATACAAATAATGACAAGAAATATAACGATTTTGCACCAGTTACGCATATGGAAACTCCTCTTCAACCATATAGATTTAATGAGAATAACCCCGTGAATAACCAAAAGAAGAAAAAAGCTTAACACATCAAATTCTGTTGCAGAGAATTGTAATATGAATGAATTAGAAAATAGCTTACCTAGATTACCACTGTACACTGTTTGGACTAATGCCAACAGTTTAAAAGATTTTGGATGTGCTTTACCAACAAAAATACACACATTTAAAAACCATTTTTGTCAAATTTAAATAATTTATCCACTACTAAACACATTAGGTACAAACTATATGCTAAATTCTAAATTCCAAAACAATCTCAAGTAATACCAAACCCAATGAGCAATTTTAACAGTTCAAGGTACTTTGAATCGTCATATCTCTTATCCGCATCTTTAGGACAAATATTACATCCCATAGTCGAAAACATGAACACATCATTTTTTACTATGGATAATGAAAAGTCATCTCTTGTCAAAACATCAATACAATATTAGAACAGTACTCAGGTTGTATTAACCAACTTTTTAACATGGATACTATATTATGGAAAGATGTCAATGTCAACCACCAAGAATGTGATAGATATCTAGGTACTTAAATTACATAAATAATATCCTACATTCTTGTTCACAAATCTTTATCTTTTTCTGAAATTAGTTTTAAGTAATGTCAATACCATAATACATAAACCCTTCATTCTAAGAGATAATGAGAAAATAATGATTTTATAAGCTAAAATGTGTAACATAAATATTCAATTAGTATTTAGACAATAAAATATCATTTGTCTGTGATATCTTGAGACACATAATAATGACATTTTGAATAATAACGACATTTTATATACCATAGATTAATTTTAGAAAATTGAAATACAGTTCAAAAATATAGAATTATTTAGTTTTTAACAATCATTGAATACATTATACAAAAATTTTTAATATATCAAATATTTGTAAAAACCATTAATGTATAGAACATTCCAAAAAATCATTCCACTTAAGTATTTTACTAAGGGAACTATCTTTAAACTTAATGTTCCTCTAGTTTTTACATAACACATTTATTTTTATCTTTATTTAAATTATTAAAATGATTAATATATTCAAAAATGAAGCATTAATTTTGAATTACATTTCAAGTTACAATTAAGGCATTATAATGATGTATATTAAGGCCCCCGGTGCCGGCTATTTATTAAGGAGCAAATTATTGGCAACCTAATTCACTTATCGTCTTGATATCGCATAATATTGTGTGTATGTAGTAGTGTAAATGGTTATTAGTGTGAGTGAATCCCTTCTCCTACCCGTCTACCATCTAACCGAACAGGTTTATTACCTACGATCACGGCGCGCTGTACCGGAAGTTCTATTTATAAACATCACATATATTTACCAATACACTAAATTATTATAATTATCTTGATAATATTATTTACAAATAACAACATAAACATATTATATTACTGTCAAC
>WHPZ01589127.1:9846-32904 GCA_016617965.1 Macrosiphum rosae | reverse complement strand
GTAATAATATTATAGCCTGACAGACGGTCTTCACTCAGATTCGTTTTTCGTATACTATGATTTTATATAATTGAATTCAAATTTAACACATCCACTTCATTGGCTCCTCTAGACATCCTATGTACAGCAGAGTGACTTCTCCGGTTTTTCGTAATTATATTTTTAAATATTATTATTATTATTATAGTACAGAGAACAATTAGTTATTATTAATTAATTAATTACGAGATGAATTATGTCTGAATTTCTGATGGTTGAATACCTAGTTTGAAAGTTTTGATTATGTCTTACCAAATAATTACATTATAAATTCTTGTACTAGAATCGTGATATTTGTGATGTTTTTTTTTTTTAAATTGTGATGACATATCTATAAGTATATAATATCATTATAAGAATATCAATTATAAGTAACTACTTACAAGTATTTAGCAGCGAGTGTATGGTCTTAGCTATTTCATTTATTTCGTCCACATATTTTGTGCTGCTCGCCATTACGACTTGTACTTTTCCGTTCAACAGTTTACTTATGTAATAAGAAAGTTGATGTTTTTCAAACGTCGGTTTTAATTTGGGCATGTCATTTTCGAATTCTTTGTTGAATTTTTCAATTGTGAAATTATTTGGGTTGTAATTAATTAAAAAATAAGCTCCTAGAATCAAACCACACAATAATGAACATAGTTTAGTTTTTTAGAACAGCGCTGATTGATTACTATTGCTAAACATATATATATATATACAAGCCACATATTTTAAAGGTAAACACTTATTTTCTTGAAAGTACTAACATGTTTGGAAATATTTTTTTTACGTTAAATATAATATGAAGTTATTACAAAACAACATTTTTGAAAAAATTATCCTTTTTCCTATTTTTTTCATATTTTATTGTTATTATATTTTTGATTTAATTTTCTAAAACAAAAATTTTTCCGAGTATTTCACCCAGTATTTTTTGTGTATACGAATTGAATTTTGAACGAATAGTTGATATTATAGCTATAACTTACAAGTATACCTATCTAAAATTAAGATTATTTTTCATACACGTTATAAATATACATACTTGTCGAGTGTTTACTTTTGAAAGAATATCGTCTTGTTTACAAACCTTATAAAATAATATATTGTAATATATTCAATGAGCGTAATATAATAATATATTAAGGTTAAATTAAATTCACAACCATAGAACAGAATAAATGAATATATCACTCTATACGCACAAAGGGCAATAACAATATAGGTATTATTGTTTATCAAAAATCTCACCACAAGTCCAACAACAATGGCCAATCGGTTTCACCGGGCTTAGGCAGCCCAATTTACTATCGCACCGTTTTGAAGCCACTTTGCATACTTGGTCGAAAAGTTGTTGAGTACCGCATTCACATCCTGTATGGACTTCGCAGGACGTCGAAGTCAGTGTAATGGATACATCGTTGTCGGGGGAAAAACTCTTCAGTTCTTGATCGCCGACGTCCGACAAAAGAAACTCGTTCAATTCGGTTTGACCGAACGTCTGTATAATAATAATAATAATATATCAATACAATGCGTGTACAGTGTGTGTGTGTGTAAAGACAGTGACACCGCTGTTAAGGTGACTCGCTACTGCCGTCAATTTTGGCTGAAGAGACCTAAATAGTATGGACAAAATTAACGTTAGTCATACGTAACGTTGTCCGATTTTGATTCTGAAAAAAAATTTCAACCCACCAGACGATTGTCTGTATAGGTCCTACGAAGCACTTTGTAAGAACTAAATTGTATATTATTGTGAACTGTAAAAATTGAAAACTTGAAAACATTTTTCGAATCATAATCAAAATCAAAATTGAAAACGAAAAATGTCTCGTACGATCTAGTGTCTGCGGACGTTTTTCTGGTGAATTCAAATATTTTTTCAGAAACAAAGAAAACAGACAACGTTAACTGACTTTAATTTTGTCAATACTTTAGGTGTTTTCAGCTAGAATTGACGACAGTAGCGATGCCCCTTAAAACGCAAATTATTGTTTTAAAACAAACACAAAACGTTAGGTATATTATCATTATACTTAATACCTATTTCACATAAATAATATTTATTATTACGACGAATGAGCGCGTTGTACTCGAATAAATAACATTACTATAAGTACTGTTCACTGCTTTTAGTTTATCATAGGTATTCCACGAAATATACACAATATTAATTTTATTATTATTATTAATATATATATTGCCGACAACCCCGAGGGGTTGCAATAACTTCATAGCTACGCAGACATCCAGTAAAATCTACATATTGTGCATATATTATAATTTTAATAAATTAGATCATTACTTATAAATTATTAACCAAACTATATACGAGCCGCGGAAAATAATATACCTACATTTAGGTGTACCTATCAATTTTACTTCCACAATAATTGCCATAAATAACTAGGTAGTTATATAACAACGAAAAAGGGTACGCTGTTAAAACGTCTCAAATATTTTATAAAAGTCAGACTTTCTTTTAATATAATAATCCTGATACTGCAATATATTACGTCTATATTCATATTAAATGTTAAGTCAAGTTTTGCATTTTTGTGCGCAGGGAAATAATTTCTACGGGGAATTACGCTTGAACTTAAAATGAAAAAATATATTCTTTTTATTAATATTACACTATTCGTATGGAGTTGTGTGATATTAAATTTGAATACAACGATAAATCATCGGTTTCGATAAAAAATTCTGATCAGCTAAACACGGTTAAAGCCGTACGTTTTCCTGTAAATACATATCTAATCCTCGCGACTACATAATTTGTCTTGAGGAACCTTCTGAGAAAATTTGCCGCTTCAAAGTTACAAAATATATTATATTATGCATAGATTACATTTCAAATCTATATTTTGATTTCGATATACATATTATTATAACATTATAGGTATAAATAGTGACTTGCTATTTAAAATTGGTTTACTTGCCATGTCTTATATTATTATGTGTGACTAAACTAAACATTGCATTATTTATGACCAATGTATATCATTCAAATTCACTGTTAAGATGTCAATAGTGGTCCAATCGGGATTCAAACAATTATTTTATCTACAAAACATGTTTTTTTTATGTTCATCATCGTAGGTACGATAACAAATTAAATTCAGAAATAAATATGGTATTCTTTTACATGGCCTTTGTAGGTCTGGTTGTGTAAGGGATCGATACGTTACATAAAATAATATCCACATAATTTATGCTCCATTTTACACAATTTTCGATATATTATGTATGGTTTTAAACGACTTCGGTCAACCAATGCAGTCGACTTGAATATTACTCACTTGGTTCCCGAACTTCATTGATCCAATGTTGATCGGAACGTCGGGAACAATGACCGAAAACGAATGGCCAGGGTTGAACACGACGGTGTCGTGCACGCAAGGTATCCGTTCCACGTGTGGCGTTGCTATGTTAAAATTTTCCATCGACCAGTTTTCCGGATCCACCCATTCCATCGGGGCGTTTTGTTTAAACGTCACGTCTGCAATTTAACAACGACCGGCTAAAAATTCTGTACCGCGTTCTGTAAACGTATAGTGCGGGGACGGATATCATTTAGCCGAGGGGCAGCTATTACGATGACAAAAAAGAAAAAAAGTGGATGTCGCTCTGCCGTACAGTAGCGGTTACAAGTGGTTCAGACTGGGAGTGTACGAAACTCGAGTTCAACGATATGATATTATTATCATTGTATAAGAAAAACGATTCGGAGCGGAGACGGTGTGTGCGTCAGTCTGGATATTTTATAATAATATATTGTTATTGTTTATTATAGCCTGTAGGTCAAATTGATATTGTGATATTATTATAATTTTTTATTCGTTGCCATGGCGATAAACAAAGCATTAGAAAAATTAAAATCCCATTTTCAGCGGTTTTTCGTCATTTGTCGGTACTTTTTCCCGTGGCATTAAATGCCTAACTGCAGTTGAGAAAACCGAAAAATTACCTCTCTAAATTACCATCTTGATCCTATTTGCTAAATGATAAGATAGACTCTATGTTAAAATCGAAGTACTCCTTCTGGTGGAATTTTTGTATACAGGATAAAAAAAAAAAAAAAAAACACCATCGTAAAACCACTAGATCCCTAGCTCGCTCCGCTCAGAATCTACAATATTCTGATTATTGTATAATAATAAAAGTATTAAACACGTAGGTAATAACTGAACTGAATAATATTATTAAAATACCTCGACCGATATTTTTTAAAATATCGGGTATTTAAAATAAAAACGATTTGTTGAAAATCGGGACATAAGCTAGACGCGTTTAGTGAAAGTCGGTAAATTTTACGGTTCCGATATGATCACGTTATTTAGCAGGACACCTGCAGCTGCTGGAAAATTGGAACTCTGGTCACATTCAACAATGACGATAATAATATATTATACAGTATTCGAGTGTTACTGTTATCACGTCATTCAAAACTGCGTAGGTAGTTAAAAAAAAATGCAAATCCACAAAGACCTATATAAATTGTCAATGGACATATTATATTGGATCTCTATCGTTTTCTCCAAAGTCCATAACGACGAATTAAATATTTCACGTTTTATTATTATTATTATTTATTATTATTTTGTAGAAGGAATTAATACAAGTTCCGTCAACATTTTTATAACTCAAAACGCGTAGTGCACATAGGTAGGTACATAAGATACATTTCGCAAGATATTTATGCACATTTGCTGTTTTGAGAATATTACATTTTATTATTTAATGGTGCATATTTTTTTTGTTAATCCCGTTTTAACATATTCTTCGTAATTTAATAATTTATTGGTTTTTTTTTTTATAGGCCATCTGCAGGCAATCGTGATTGGCCTCAGGATTTTTGTTTATTTTTCGTAAATGTTGATTATTATGATTATTATTATTTATTATCATATTATAGTATTTTTAAACACGAAATAATGTCACGATAAAACAATTATATTTTGCCAAATTAATATGGTAATAACTAATAATACACTATCAGAATCAGACACAAATTTAATTTATCTTCATTTGGATATTTAGAATTTTCAATGTACATAAAACTATTATAGTATTATTTACATTTTTTTTTTTTTTTTGAACTAATATTTATTCTTTATACATTATGGACATTTTTAAGTTATTATTTTATTTATTTCAGAGCATTGTGTTTTCTGTCAATTGTCATCCATCATCAATTTTAATGATAATATACAAAAACGATAAACGAGTATATATTATATACGACAGCACATATTATTACACGACAATTAGTCAGACACGACGGCATGCATAAATAATCATTAAGTATAAACTATGGTTATGAATGTTGGTTTTAAACTTCATGGTTAAAATAAATTATCACTACATAGTTTAAACTTTTATGCAATATATTATAACAGTAATTTCCCACTCATTATAATATATAGGGAGATTCACTTATCATTCTCGCCCTCCTTTTATCTTTTAATAATGAATTTATTAAAATTCTGACTTTTAGAATATTTAAATACCTACACTGAAAGCCAAAAGGTCATATTTTCAAGTTTTCAACTTTTAAAATATTTATATTTTTCTCCCCATCGTCCCGTGGCACTTACAACTTATAAAACTTATTATACAACTTATAAAACGGAATGCAATTTCTTTGGTATAATCAATACTTATTTATAAGCAATAGGTAATATATCTCATGTCACGACAAAAAAATAAATTAAATACATATTATAATATTATGTAACTGCGGGTATAAAGATCTATAAATATCAACTAGTTAGTTCAAAAATTCAAAACAAAATTTTTAATTCAAATAGTCAGTTAATTTACTAATTAACTTAACAACATAACTACTCAAAGTATCCGTTGTAGTAAGTAGTAACTGATAATTTTATCAGTTAATTTGTAAATAATATGTGAAGTTTAAATCATGTCGATACGTAGGTATAACTGCAGTTAAAACGAATTGATTAATTATTTTTCTTTGTTTAATCAAAGTGTAAACAATAATGGTTTTAAATAAAAATAAATATGTATTCTTTCAATAACTTGGTTAACACAAACGTGTAATTATTTCTGAGACTACTGCAACTGTTATAGCTAGTACTTATGTGCAACAAAAAGGTAAAGTGCATAATATTTAACAAAATATTTAGGTAGTTATAGATGAAAATGAAACGTAGCCCACGGGTATAATTATGTACGGTAGTAAAAAAAACTATAACCAACATCTTAAGTTGGTGAAGTTCATATTTGTCTCCATATACTATATTATTTTGAGCATTTCGAGTTAAATAATATATTGTCTGTTGACTATTAATTTACAACTTAACATTCTTAATGTTGACTCAAACTTCAAAGTTCAGACGTCGGAAGCCGGAAGTGGAAAAACGGATGTATCAAAAACCGTCATAACAATTTACGATTTATCATTGTGTACAACTTTGTTCTAGGGGGAGAGGGGGGGGGGCTGACTGTTCCGGGATGTACAGACGGACTAACACAGGGTATGCGAAATCAAAAGTCGAGGACCACAATATTGTACATAATATCGTTATGAGATTATAGTCACCCTGTCCCGTGCAACCACCCATCGCTTCGGAAGACGCGGAGATGACTACGCGGGCGTTGGGCTCCAGGATCAGCTGACCGTTGAAGGGCAGCACGACCTCGCACACGTCCACGCCAGCGGCCGGCACCACCACCGGGACCAGGGTGTCTTTCTGGAACACGGCCACGTCCACGGGCGAAGGGACGTGTCCCGCGTCCCAGTTGCGCGGCGCCTCGAAGTCCACGTTGGGCGTCCACTGCTTGACCAAGCCGTCCACGGCGCCACCTGTAAACATCATTTGGGCAGGGAAGTATTTTCAAAAATATTGCCAATATTATAAAATAGGCGTTAATATCGTTGTCGTCACGGGCCATCGTAAACTATAGTATACTGTCTCGGTTGAGTAGAATTTTAGAAAAAAAAACAAATACATTATACGGTCGGTACGTCGTTTAAACGGTTTTTCCAGGATGCGTTATTGTGCTCGGCAGCTGGTTAGGTATACAAGCAATCACTTGGTAACTATTTTAGTCTAAAAGTATCCAAAGCGTGTTGACAGTTTTGTAAGTGCTGCACATAGTGTTGAACGTTGATGACCTATTGACCTCGAGAATATATGCTTTACGAAAATAGGCGTATCAAAAATATTAATTTTTTTACGTTTTTGCTGGGTTTCGAAACGTTTGATCCTTTGGAAAATATAATCATGTATAATATACTTTTAGGTGCACTATATCGTGCAACTAGTAAATAAGTTAAAATTTGAATTTTGAAATTGGAATAATTGACAATGTATATTGTCATATTTATAACAATTTTGTTTGCGCATATATACTTTAGATTTTTGATGCGCGTATATTTTATCGATTTTGACTTTTGTATAAATTCTGAGCCCAGTACAGGTATATATATTAAAAACAATTATTACTTGAAATTTTATGGATTTCGAACTAGACTATATAATAATAATAATAATATTGATTTATGTGTAACGGAGCACTTGTGCACGGGAGCGAACCTGAAAACGACATCAGGAGAGCTGCGGCCACGACTACGATCGCCGTCGACGACATCATAATATTATTTTTTAATATATTCTTTTTGTGAGTTACGATCGCGACGACAGGAACGGCGACAGGAACGAAGGGACTTCAACAATAGTACGACACTGCGGCTACAACGACGACATAATTTATTAAAAAAATATTATATAACTATTCGATCGTTGCTGTCGTGTTTAAGTGCGGGTCGATAATGTATAGTGAATATTTAGTACCGCGGTCAGGTCAAACGCACACTGAACAACATAGATCATTATGGTTTTTTTAGCCCGACCAGTTGTGGGTGTCGATCGCGCCCGCAGCAGTAAAAAAAACATGATAATTCGCCATGCATAATATTATACACATTACACTCTTATGGATCTCGCACCACTGCAGTATGTACAGAGTGGTTGGCAAATCACGCTCGCTCCCATTCGATTATTTAATTATTAATAGTGCGCATTCGTTAAAATTATGATTATTAAGATTTTTAGATTAATACTGTAATATTATTGAAGGACCGTATATTTTCCAACACTTAGATTTTGTATAGTACCATACTAGCAGGAGTGACTTGGTGAGGTATAACATTTTTTTTTTTAAATGAGAATCGCTCTTTTTCCTGTAAATTGTTCATCGGGTTATTCATTTGAACATGTTTAAATAGGAATCCAAACGAAAAGTGTTTAAACAATTATGTTTTATGTACTTATAGAAATATAGAATATCTATAGTCCATGACAATGATATTACATCAAATATAAAATAGATATAAGATTTAATCTATTATAGGAACTTACCTATACTTATTATGCTCAGATAAATCTAACGAATTATAATAAAATGATAATCGATTAATAATTACTATGGTCTATAGTTTTCAAATAATCATAGTCCCCATCATATCTTACACACCTACAATATTGTCACACAGAGATATAATATTATCCTCGGTAGGCATACACAGTAAAATATATTTGGTATAGTACCAATCACAATTCGAATCAACACAAACGACAATTTCAATTCAAACCGTTCAAATCGGGGTGAGCATATTGTGTTTGGTGAACCACGCTGTATGCATTATGAATTATGACAGAATAATAAAATATAAAAAATTATTATACTCCCAGCAACAGCGGTCGTCGTGATGTCGGCAAAATATGGCAATGGTAGTAAAATTATGATCGACGTTGAACACATGGCCAAACTTAGAAGTATTTTAAAAATTAAAATACAAGTGTACAATATTATGACAACCTTATAATACTGCGTGATCCCATGAAATGTCCTAAAAATTATATCATATTATTATGTGATATGATTCAATACAACGATGCACAAACCTCGTCATATCATGGTGCATATCATGCGATGATCTCCTAAACCCAGGCCCAAGTCCAAGCAGTTCGGTCACACGGGGGAAACGGACGGCCAATTGCAGAGGACATGCAGTGTGCAAGTGTGGGGCAGTTTTTTTTCTCTGAATATTGGTGTGCGCCCGTCAGTGGCGTTGTGAACGGTAATTTCAGAGGCAATTGCCTTTAAGATTTAAGGGGTGACCGGTGGTTTCCCTATAGTAAATGTAATATGACATACTCGGTAGGTAGTCAATAATGATCTGAAATATAACTAGTTATATTATATTAATACATTATTATAATGCATTATTACTTGGGATATTTGTAACTCGGCTCTGGACAATTTTTAGTTCGCCACGCCACTGCAGGCTGCACCCGTCCTAAGACCGTGGTGCAGATAAATAAAAAAAAACTGATAAGGGTCAACGACGCCCCGCCATATACACATTAAACACGAAAATAACTGATGGTTCCATTATCACGTTTTTTTTAAACAGTTGCTAAAAACTGACTTTACTCAAAAATCAAAATCGTTTCAAGGACTTTACAAATTTAAATCCAAACTCTTTGCAAATACGATTTTCAGAATCCTCATTAAATATTGATCTTGGATTTATCAAAGTAAATAATAAATCCAAGATTTGAAATTATGCCCAACTCTGATATAACAACTCAGTCAACTCTCATATACCTAATGGCCTTAAATCGTCGTAATAATATTATTATTTAACTGTACATTACATATTTTGTTCTAAATATTTTATGCATTGTATAGTTACTGTTGGGCGACGTTGTTCTTAAAAATTCAGGTACGATGTTCGATATTTTTCATTACGCTGCCGAAGGATAAAATCAATTATTCCACCTAATATAATCATAAATTTTTTATTGAACGTTATTTTTCCACACATATACCAGAGCCATAGCATAATATACCGGTGCGGTATTAAACAATATAATACCCGGTTAATAAACAGACGTATAATTGTCACAGTGACGTCTTTGTTTATTTCTTAATAATTTACATTATTATAATATTATAATGAATAACACACACTAGATTGAAATACATAATCAAGGCAATAAAATATTTATTTTTTTTTCAAAAATCATATACAATTTGACTCTTTAACGTTATAAATAATGTTTCTTTGATATAAAACAAAACGCGAGTTCAATATTGAATCGAATATTTTTATTATATAAATTGTATGACATTATAAATTATTATAATTATAAATTTTATAATCAAGTTCAAATAATATGTTTTACGTACGTTCATGAATGTACACAGTTATAATAATATTGATCTTAAAAATACTAACAATGAATTCAACTTATAAAGCGAGGGAGGGGAGGATATTCGAAACATGTTGTATAAATGATAAAATAGCATTATGCGTAACTCTGCGGGTGAGTGAAATAAATACAATGTTATTGAAGTGTATAAAACGCCATTCACGTATAATATCAATAAAAAAAAAAAATAATAATAATAATAACAACGCTGTTCGGATAAAATAATTAAAACACACATAAAGTTTATAAAGTGGTTTCCGATTTTTTTTCATACAATTTTTAAAACAACAAAAAGGATATTTTTACTCAAATGGCAGAAATATCACATAAATAATATCAATGTAATATCGATCGGCGTTCAACAGTATTACTGTTTAGCTTTTATATTATATATATATATAAATAGGTGAAATGATTTCAATTATAATGAATAATATAATATAACCATCGTGTATAGTGGTGAATATACCTACCTTAAATTAAAATAAATTATTATTTCTCTGCACGAGACGAATACTTCAAATAACAATAAATTCACGCTAAACGTACCTACGTGGATATAATATTATTATTATGCATAATATATACAGTTGCAAAGAGTGTAATACAGGTATTGCTTTTTGGTAACTATTCTAAGGCGTACGTATTATGTATACCTATATATATACCTATAAACTATATATTATAATAGTAATAATAATTTTTAAAAGCGACTTACAATTAATTTACTCGTACGTTGTTTAATAAATAAATAAATAAGTTAACTATATTATAATATAATGTGATTATACTGATTAACATAATATTACAATAAATCAATAACACGCATTGTTAATCGTACCTACATAAAAAGTACAATTAACATGTACAATGTTACTTTCTTTTAATCTTTGGTAAATATCTATACGCTAGACATAAAACTACTTAATATTATGTTTGATAAATATATATATATATTACAATACTCAAACTATTATTATTAATTGTATTCATTAGTTTTGGTAATAACGAGTAAAACACTAAATTGACTATAATAACACAATAACTAGTTTTAGTATTATAATATTATGTATTATTGTATTAAATAATATGAATTAATATAATGTGCGCGTTGCCCGAAAATCGTCTCCATTCCGTTGTTATAGAAAATTGTTCAAACTGATTTAAAAAAGCGATTTGCAGTTTATACTTACATTATTAAACAATGAATTCGAAATTACCGAGTTGATTACTGGGATTCAAAATGAAGTGTTAACGCATGATCACAAATATTCCGGTAAAATCATCTCTTAGCTCTACTGCACCGTATAATATCGTGTCCATTGGGATAATTTAAAATCGGCGACTTCATTTTTTATTCTGGTGTAAGTATCCGGCTATATAATATAGAAGTGAAAAATCAAATAGGTGTAATATTGATTACAATTTTACGTTTGCGTAATTCGTTTCTAATGTAGGTAATTTTGAAATCATTTAACCAATATATTTGTCGTTTCGTCCAAGTACTAGTAACCGTTGCACGCAGTCATACTCAGTCGGATAAGATTTGTATCTTATGATTTGATATTTTTGAAAGGTTTTACAGACACCTACACATTACATCGAAATCAAATGTCATATTATATTAGAGTAGACATACGATATCCAAGCAATGTCACCGGAATGTCGTCTTACTACTTCGTCGAAACGACACCGAAATAATTGTCTACTGCAGATTTGCGGTGGACCATTTTCAAAAAATAATGCATCTGAATGTTAGAATATACAGTGTGAACGACAGGAGCCATGCCCATAAACGGTTTTATCCTTTAACTGATTACGTGGGAATTTAAGTTTTGATTTATGGAATAATACAAACTTTATTTTTTAAATGAGGTACTGTTGTAATGGTTAAGCAGATGACTTTCCTCGTGAACAGATATTTGGGAGTATTGAAAACGAAATTAGAACGAGTGGTTTCTAAGATGTATGAACCCAGGGTAATAATATGTGCTATACAGTTTTTGCGTTTTGAATACATTATATATATGTATATTAAAGCTAATGCTCATAACTGTATAAAACATATAAAATTGATTGATATATTAAATAGATTTTATAATAAATGTGTGAAAATTGCCCGAGCAACATGTACGTCGGTACCCTTATTACTAAACAGCACTTGGTTAATTATTTCATTAATTTTTCCAAATTTTCAGAACTTAATTTATTATGTGATATTATAATCTCATACAATATTCTTATTTAACAATATATAACGAATATATTATAACAACTATGGGAAACCGCTTGTTCGAATTCAATTTACGTTACGTCTAAACGTCACTGCAGAGATAATTGATAAGTTATATGGACTAGAGCATATCGCTAAAGCACAGCACTTTTCGACTACCTATATTATGTGTTAAAGAAATGAAATTATTTCGAAAACGGAAAAAATCGGAATTATTTGAATAAAGGACGACATCGGGAAGCGCGCACAGTCGGTGAACACGACGACATTATAATATTAATACGTATATACCTATTATATTACGTTCTATACGACCGTCGGATTTTCCGAAGCCTACTCTCGGAGCCAATCGAAAAAGGGGGGCTCAACTCGACCGTCTTATCGACGAGTACCGTGGTAGTGGTCGCGTTTCCTCCGGCTCGGTTCGTCTGGGGGTTGGTTGCCTATGTGGTTGTGGTCCTGCACCACGGGGGCCGCGGTCAGGTCGTCCAACTTGCTGGCCAGTCCGTAAGTCTTGACCTTTGAGTGGCCCTGTATGATGAGGTACATGGGACGGCCGGTGACCGGCGACTGTCTGTAATGCGAGAACAGCGGGTCCGTCACGGCCACCTGTGGCGTGGTCCGCGCGGTCGTGGAAGTGGCCGGTGGCGTCGCAGTCGTGGTCGTCAGTGACGGCGGCGGCGGCGGGGGCGGCGTCGACGTGGTCGTCGTCATCATCGTCGTCATCCAGACGGCTCCGGTAATGGGCGTGCCGGTCGTCGTCACCGTGGTTCGGTCAACTTCGTCGTCCAACAGGGCCTTGATGACCGCCGACTGATGGGACGACGGCGGAACGAGCCGCGTCGGCGCCCGGACCATGGTCGGCGGCGGTTGTTTGCTCTCGGCCACCGCGTTACCCGGTAAGTCCGGGGACGACGACGACGATGACAACAACGACTGTCGCTGACCATCCACAGCGGCCGGCCACTGCTGGTACGGCGGCGGAGTGAGCATCGGCAACGGGGTCCTAGGCGCGGGCGCGGCCGGGTGCATCGAGTAGTGGTAACCGGCCGCGGACACCGCCTGCAGCGTCTGCAGGTGGTGTTGCATCTGTTGCTGTTGCGCATGGTGGATATTGTGCGGGTGATGGTGATGAGGCTGCAGTATGATATTATTGTTGGGTGGCGGTCTTTTTATTGGTGCGTAAGACGCGGCCAGCGCCGGTTCCCTTTTGGAAAAGTCCGTCAGGAAGAACCGTCGGTTGTAACCGCCGTGGACAGTCTGCGACGGCGGCGTGGTCGGCGTGGCCGTGGACAAGGACGAGGAGTAATAGTGGGCGCGGTTAGTGGCCGCCGGCGGAGATTTCCAATAGTGCACCCTGTCCAGCACCGGTGGCAGGTAGTCGAACGTCGGGTCGTTCTTGAGCGGGTCGCCTCGTCCCAGTGGCGTCCACTCTTCGAAGTCCATCCTCGGCGAGATCACGTTTCGGCCGTCCGTCATCGTCGTCCCGGTGGAAGGCGCTGCAACAGAGCCAAATTATAAAAAAAAAATTAAACAAATTTACTTATTTCTGTCGCGACGATTGACTTTTGTTTCTATTTCTTACACCCATCACACGAAACACTATCGTGTCGGGTCGCAAGAACAATCTATTAATACGTTGATTGTTCGATAAGGTTTGGCGGACAATAATTGTCCAGAGCCATTGTTAAATCATTTTTTAGGGACAGTTAGCTATAATTACACCATCGATTCATGTCGCGTGGCCATAAGTTGTTAAGTAATAATATCACTTCGATTGTAAATACTGTTCATAAAATATATCGCGGTTCCACTTTGTTAGTGATAAACATTAATATTACTTAGCCAAGTCAAACTCGAGTAAAGTTTTTAGTCTATAAATTTGTCCGCTCGAGCCTAACTTTTTAGTTATTATTGTGTACCGTTGTTGGCCGCCCTGGTGTATATCAGAATGGTATTATTGGTTTTGATATAAAAATATTATTTTTTATTGGTTTACTATTCCGAAGTTCCGAACATTGATTTTTTATTTGAACAATAATATATATTTTAACTGTCGAATCTGTATATTTATGTACAACAGTGTGAAGATGACTAACCGGATATTATACGATTTAACGGAATACAATTAATGATATAAAATCATTCAAGATTGTATCATTTATTAATTCATTAATGAATTACCAATTAACTGCATCGTTAAAGATTTTTTTTAGAAACAATTATTCAACTTGACTATTATAACGGGCTATACTATTTTGACCCTAAAATAGTCAAGAGTAAATAATGCAACTTAATAAAAGTCGAATATTATTTAGTCATAATCTAAAAGTAATAATTTATTTTCGTGACAAGGGAAACTTAAATGTATTTTTTTTTTCAAATTAATTTACCCAACAGTGATTATAATATTATTATACACCATTTAGAATAATATGTGTGAAATATTATAATAACTCATTATTAATAAGTCTGTAAAAGTATTTTTATAACGGAGTAGTATAAATTATTTCCTATCTTATGCCGGCAACGCTTAAAATCCGTTTAAATAGATATAGTAGTGTGAATTAATATTATATGAACAAGATCCAAAACCAAAGTTACTAATTTTATAACATTTATTATTAGAACCACCTCACGTAAATAATAAAGGATAATTGTACTATATAACTGATGTATTTTGATAACAATAATTATTTATTTTTCAGGATCATAAAATAGTCTAACTTGGAATACCTATATATTTTTTCAGCAGCATAAAACTGTAAAATAAAATGGTGGGTAGTTAATAAACATTTATTACAAGCAAATGGGAAGGTAATCTCATAAATCCCAAGTTTAATGCTATACACTATAATATACAGGTTTAAATGAATAATAAAAAAAAAAAATGTAATTAAGTTGGCGCGATCTTGTTTCCAACAACGCAGTATTTTTTTCCGAAATATATGGTACCGGTGCCCGGATAATAAATTTGTGTTGAATTTTGTTCACGTTTATTTTCAATCGTCTTCGTCGTAGGGCCAACGATTGTCGACACGGGTGTGACTTCACTTCAGACTTCACTTCAGTGTCGGACGTCGAGGTACTGGGCGGTTTGCGTTTGGGCGAATTGCCTTTTTACCCGTATAATAAAAGTAATGTGTTTGGGCGAGTTAACCGAGTTTCTTATAATGTGTTTGGGCGAGACAAATTCGGTTTAGACAAATTCAAAAAAATAAAATATTGTTAAGAGAATATGGTACCAATTCCGAACTTGGTTTTTGGCTTAAGCATTTTTTTGGATTACCATATTATTTACCATCCAATGAAGTAGGCGATGGTTTTATGGAACTCATGTCAATTGCTCCAAAAACTCAAAACATCATCGAATTTACAGATTATATACTTGATACATATATTTCAGAGGAGACTATTTTTCCTCCTCATTTAAAGGCAAGAAAACCTGGAAATGATCCAAACACAACAAATGGAACCGAATCATTCCATGCACATTATAATTCCCAATTTTATTCATCGCATCCAAATGTATTTCAAGTAATTAATGTGTTACAACGGATTGTAAGTATACAATCCATTTTTAATCATACCCGTGGAATTCACGGACAGTCCCGAGTCTGTCAAAATGAGAGGGAAAATGGATACAGCATCCCAGGGTATTAAAAATAAATAATAAAAAAATGGTCGCCCAAACGCTTTACAATGTTTAAAAATCACTCGCCCAAACGCATTATAATTATGCTAAATTGCCCAAACACATTGCAATTTTTAAAAATTCGACCAAACGCGTGACGCCCGAGGTACTGTTGTCAGTGGGAATACAATATTATGAGGTGGGTCGATGGTTTCCGAACAACGGGGACAGTTGATAAAATAAAAAACCAAATGGTCCCAAACGTACTGTAACAAATTCCGAGTACACGGAGAGGGTAAGTCTGAATTCAAGCTGCACCTCAACAATACCGATTCATTGTTTTTCACAAACACACGGTGAACGGCACTCCACTACGCCATAGTGACAACGAAAAGGCATTATCTGAAGGACCTTATTAGCTTACCGTCCTACTCACATCCAACGTTGAGACGGCTATTTTTGTCGTGGCCCACCCTGTATATACGATTATTTTATACCCCGTATACGGTAATTTTATAGTCTGTAGACAACGATGAAAAATTGTCATCAATCTATAGTTTAATTAAATAAATTAATTAATGTTATCTACATAGTCGTGAGAATGAAATGTGGCCACTGATGTGCGTCGAATTTCTGCGATGATCTCGATAAGAGCGCGAATTTTTTTTTGCATATTTTACCGTGAATTTTAAGAGAATATTATTATTCAGGTCTCTAAATATAACGAAATAAATAAATTTAATTTGAGGCTGAAGAAGTGTTAGTTGTGATTTTCCCAGACAGTTTCATTTCCCCGGTGCAGACCTGCACATCATATAAATATAATAATATCCCACACCTTGGACATATTACATCGATGCGTCTATATAATAAATACATTTTTTAAGAACAACATTTCGTTTTCTAAATACTAACGAACTGACGCTTTAGTCTCTCGGAATAAATAGTTTAGCCACCATTATATTATGTTTTATATGCTTCGGCCACAGAGATGACGAAAATACGATTTTTATTTTTTTTACATCAACACGCCCATTTTAAGTCGCATACGACGTATACCGTACCTATTATATAGTTATATTATATGGCTTAAGTTTACGATTTTCTATATAATATCGTGTACACGTGCAGTTTGTGTGCGTGCGAACGTTTTCGGTCAAGTTGTAACCTATATATATTACCGGCCGCATGGTGCGTAATATACATAGGTACTGTTGTAGGTATACACATGGGTATTGTATATTATACTATATATATATATACACATAGGTACTGTATTAAAATATATATATATGTGTGTGTGTAGTGTATAGGTAGGTACTATTGGGACTAGTTTCCCGTCGTTTCCGCCGGCTCGCCACAAATTAGTGATCCCGCCGTACGCCCATTAGGTGGTCCGCAATCGCTGCCGCCAAAAATATTTTTAAAAAAAAACCCGACCGCGCCTCGGGGGCCGCAACCGCGCTATACCTCTGTACCTGGTATATATACCACTTGTACCTGCAGCCGCCGTCTCTCGGTCATATAATACGCGACGCACGTCGTGTTATAGTGCACTCGGGTAAAAAAATAATAATAATAATAATAAACGTATATTAATTCTTTTGACCGATCGCAAACCGATTCGCTTTTAATATCATTATGAGGTACGGCTCTGCTCGTCGTGTACAAAGTGCACGTGCCGCGAATGTGTGTGTGTGTGTGTGTGTGTGTGGCGCATATATTGTTTGTAGTACTTACTCGTTTTTTACCGTTTGCAGATTGCCGAGAAACACGGGAAAGACGATTATTATTTTTTTTTTTTTTTTACCATCTGTAGGTTAGCCTAACCTATGTATACCTCGCGGCGAATTGTTTTCGGTTATGTCCAACTCAGCTATAATATATATATATTTAATAATAATAATATTATGCGTGCGTTACGAACGACTCCCACATAATCGGGTGGCCACATTCGACAGTCCAATCGGTTTTTCATTTTGTCTAGCTCGTTCGCTGTCCACGCCGCACTAAACAATCACACAAAGTCTTTTTGTTTTTAACACAATATAATTCGTTAATCCGAGTCTATATATTATAGCATAATATCAACACTATTAGGTATTATTATTATTGTATATGGACACTGCCGTTTGACCGAAAACGGATCGAATTCGTTAGTCAAAATATCCGAGTACCTATATCTATTATGGGTATGCGTATGCATACCTCCTAGCTAAACTAATTATCGAATATGAAAACATTTTGATATTAATTATGGTGGTTATACTTATAATTATTGGTTTGGTAAATATGTCAGTTATTTATGAGTTACAAATTATACACGCGAAATATGTATGAAATATATATATAACATATAACTAATATAAGGTATAAAAAAATAAAACATAAAAAGTATATTAAATAGAGAGTTTGTTAATATTTGTATTTCGTTATTACTTTTAACAATATAAAAAATATTTACTGTTATTTTAAAACCATTCCTCATGAGTATGTGACCAACATAATTATGGCACCTACTTGAATTATTTAGATATAGTTTCGTAGAAAAAAAAAACCATGACGTTTATAACAATATTTTAATCAAGTCACAAGTTAGTAGTTACAACTACCTAGTCGCGTTTAAACATTTTAAACTTTAACATAAAATATTATTGTTTTATTCCTGCAAGTCTATAAATTACTGCAGGTATACATTTTTGTATGTAATACCAATAACGATTTGATTATTATATGGATGAATGATTGTAATAAACAGAAAACCACCCAATACAGCGTTAAATATAAATTCTAATAAAATATAATATAAGGCACTTTGCTCTATTACCTATATAAATTTACAACTATTACTCTGAAATCCTTAAGATTTGAAATTGTTCAATACTAAGCTTTATTCAAAAATTATTATTATACTGTTTCATTTAGAATTCATATAGGTAAAATAATATAATATTGTATTATAATATACCTAACATTTTGTTTTAACAAAAATAACATATTTTAATAATTTTATTGAAATTAAAAATGTGATGAACAATACATATTTTCATGATTTGATAGAGATTAAAAATGCTGTAGACAAATCAGGTACCGATGTTACTGATTAGATACACATAGTTAGAATAACAGATTATTATTAACATTGAATTAAAATTTCAAGATAAAACGCCTAATACAATAACATGTAAAAACACATTATGTACAACTACGACTATTGGATATTATAATATAATAGTACCATAGTCCCAATGCGTTTTGCTGAAATTCAAATAATAGCTTTCGTCCCAAAAATGTGTACAAAACAATAAATACAAGTAGATACAATAATAAAAGACAAATCAAATATGACATGCAATCAAAACAATAAATTACAAACAAAATATGTTTTAGGCTAGGAATTTTCACTGTGAGAGTACAAAGAATATCGTTTTTAAAACACTGATCACAAAATATATCACACTGTAGTAGTGTAGTAGTATGTCATGAATAATTAGTATAAAAATATTAAAATCTATGAGTGTGTCAAGTGTCAACCCCACAACTCAGGTTGCGTATTGCTTCAGTTCTGTCTCGGGATAAAAAATGGCTGGGTACGGCTCTGATCATATATTATACACTTTGTATTATAGTACGCAGTTGTGGTACACATTCCATCGAATTTTTAATAAATACACAATTATACAGTTCAATATTTGAAAATTATCAGCACTTCAAGAGTTCAAAAAACATTTCGTCTGAAACAAAAACCATAAAAACTCGCCGTCGTCAGAAATAAAATAAATATTGATATTATTATTTCGAACAAATTGCCGAATGACTATTGATATAGATAGCAGAAAGTAAAATCCGAATTCCTGATTTCAGTTTCTATTCAGAGCTTATTAATTGTCTTGTAATCAATTCTTGTGATCTGTCCAGAATTTAAATTGGATACGATTGTGTGCACTTATAGTTGCTAAGGTGTTAGGAATACAAATTTGAGAGGACATAAATAATTTGCTTTCACTTCTACTAAACATGTATAAAGCAATAGTCACATAATATATTTTGCTGATTCTATATCATGATATTGGTATTGACTACTATAGTACTTTACTATACACTCAGATGCGATGGATTTAGATTTTTATTTTTCAAAAATTTAACCCATTATAGTTTGGACTTTATCGGCATATTTTTTTCATCTTAAAGGTATAATATAGAAAATAATTTCATTATTAATATATAATTAATTTATAAAATACAATTTACTATTAAAATACTATTTTTTATTTTTAGTTTATGATAGTAATTATTTTCTAAGATCACTTATTCCAAGCACATAAAGAAGAACCACTAATTCAATCAGATAGAATCAGAAAAAAAAAATCTTTTGCGATCTATTAAAATCATTGAGAAAAATTGACAAATAAAAATAGTAAATTTCTATGTTAAATGGTTTTCACTATAAATTAGATTATAATACTTTAGATTACACAGTTATTTAGTATATATGTTATTATTTTCATTGATTTTAAATACTTAGGTCTTTTTAACCATGTAATATTATCGTGTTTTAATTTTTTTGACTTGACATGTTTACAGACTAAATAAAAAAATTAATTCCTACAAACTTGGTCCTCAAAATACTTTCCATAAAATCGATCTCAAGTCGTCCTATATTACGTCCGACCACCATAAATGAGATCCCTTCATTTCAGAATATTGTATTACCACACAGCAGCAGCCAGGATACGAGGAGAAAACTCAGATAGCGTTGAACGTATATTGACAGTGAAAATAACTAACGGTTAACAATTATAATTTTATTGCGCATATATGTATACCTACTTAAATCGGAGTGAAAATAAAATATTAAGTTTAATTGACAAATGAGTGTTTGATTGAACGTGACGATTATATTATATTAAGCATAGTGACGTCGTGTGTGTCGATAACGAACAATGCAATATTAATACATACGAACATCGTAATCATTATAATTCGTATTGAAGCGTTTGTGTGTGTGCTCTTAGAAGATCTTTTTTTGATTTGTTGAACGAGTGTGTTATAATATAGGCATTACTGTATGAGGTCTATATGAGTCGGTGTGTGCTCTAGCTTTTCGGTGAGAAAAAAACCAACTACCCAGAAAAAACCCGTCAGCTTATAGGAGTAAAATATATGGGGAGGGGGGTATAAAAATACAATATGCTTACCCAAAATGTGTTAGACCTAGGTATCTGAAATAAAAAAATAAACTCTCGCGAATGAGGTGGTGGGCAAATAATGCACCTCCAACCCTTTCCCTCCACTACAGCTGCGCACCTGTATAATATATCAATAATATGAATATATAGGTAATACTAAATATATAAACTCTATTATAATATTGTACTATTACTATTTCATTATTATTGTCGAACACGCTGTGCATTTTCCCACTTGTGAGGTCTCTCTCCTCCGGGGATTTCATTCATCTCGCCAACACTCCGACTCTCCTCCGCCGCATCTCACACTCGCGCGCACGCCACAATCGTAAATAGGTACCTAATATAATATTATAATGGCCAATAGGTAGGTATATATATATGTGCTTACGAAATAATATATCAAACAAATCCAGTAATGATAATTTACATATTATAATAATAATATATGTACACACACCTGTACATTATTATTATATTATATATATATATACGAATTACGGTCTAGACTCGGCGCGAAGGACCTATCAATTACAGATATCCGCGCCACTATCCGATTTCTAGTTTACGACCTATAGGCCACACGGACCACTTGCAGCACACACATAATAATATAACACGTAAGATACATCGCGAAACACGTGGGATTTCCTATATATATATATTATAATAATATATACTCCCACAATTATATTATTTTGTTCGATTCGATAGGTATTATATTCCTTGCGAGGGCCGAGTTATTTTTGGTCGGCTTGCAAAAAATGCGCCGACTTACCATTTCAGTACTATATATTATTATTATATAATATACACGTTCATTTTCAGAAGAAACAATAATTACGAAAGTATAGAATATTTCATTTCTGTAAAAACGTACGTATTATTATTATTTTCTTTTTTTACTTCCGAAACAAGACGTTTCATGAGGTTTATTCACGTACGGTTGTCCAACAGTGAGCTGCAGTGTTGGGGAGTAACTTAAGTTACAATAACGTAATGATAATTACATTTTTAGTTATTTGATGGTAGTATAATTTAATTATATTGTATTTCGACCCATTTATACGTGATTCAAGTTACTTTTTTGTAGTAAAATCACTTTTAGAGTCTGAGAGGAGCTACGCGCCATAGAGTGGTTTTACAATGGGTGTTTATTTTTTTTATCCTGTATATACCTCGATATTACAATTATTTCATATAAAATTACAATCCTGCACGAGGATCCACATTTCATTACAACCGTCGACAGCTGTCCGATGCGCATTTCCGAGCAGTGTCCCGTGCGCGACTTTATATTTACCGCATAATAATATAGCTGGTACAGTATCGATGTTATGACAGCAGCTGGTTACCTACCTCTGATAACACAATAATATTATAATGATTTATGCGATTGGTGTATCACCCACGAGTACCACCGATTCGTGTGCTAACGTTTTAATCGAACGCGCACCCGCATATAATAATAATAACAATATAATATCATCATGATATTATATAGAAAATATATAATATATTATTATAGCTATGTAGCAACGACACGGCCATTTTCCGGTGTGCGTCATACGCGTGTTTGTCCGGGTCCGTCCGCGTGTAATGGCCGAGCGAAATCATTCACCGGACGTGTGTGCGAGTCCGTTCGCACGCGCAGTGAAAGTTGTCAAAGAAGCCGCCCGTGACCCACCACCGATGGTCATTTACCGCCGTAAAGTAGTTATCGCG
>WHPZ01589126.1:19016-38968 GCA_016617965.1 Macrosiphum rosae | reverse complement strand
GGCCATATCAATGTTTTTGCATAATTTATTATATTGTACGTATGAAATAAATACGTATAAAAATTCGTGGAATTCGCTTTTGCTCTTAATCCTCATCAATTTGTTTGATATAATTTTTTTTTTCTTATCAGTTTTTATCAAATCGGTTTATTATTATTGCGGCGACTAGTGGGCCACCACTGCAATACCACAATATTTCCTCCCGGAACAAATTGTACAAATGTATTACATTATGTAAAATTACTACTACAATTATTTGAAACTTCGCCGGTTACATCAGAGACACCGGAACGCACATTTTCAACTCATAAATTATTGAAGGATTATTTACGATCAACAATGAACGAAAAGACTTATTAATGGGTTAGCTATGGCAAAGATAAAAAAATCCAAAAAAATCACAGAAGAAGAAGTAATCAAAGTTTTTTCTCATTGGTCAAAATTAAGTTAAATTTAAATGTAATTATAATAAAATAAAAATGTGAACTGTTATTGTTAATTGTTGATCTTGTTTTTTAGTATTTTAGGTTTGCCCCCCCCCCCCCAACATTTTAAAATCCTGGCTACGCCACTGTTATGAGGTAATTCATATTATATTATCAGCTTCTAGTCATAAACAATGAAGAATAATATTATATAAAATGGGTATCTATATAATAAATATCAATAGAGTAGCGTTCATAATATTTTAGTAATTGCCTCATCAATACCACCGTTACCAGAAGTAACCATTAGATAACCATTCCCAATTATCAATAATATACAATGACTTTTTCTTGTGAAATAAAAAATATATTATCCCGTAGGTGATCACTCATGAACCGAGAGCAGAAAGGAGATCAAGATGGCCTATGCACTCTATATTATCTATGGATATAATAAAAAGTCTATTTTATTCAAATGCCTACCTAAACTCTTTTTATTTATAGAACTATTTAACTTTTAAACTTTAGTTGGCTGTTATAAATAAATAAAAAAAAAATTCATAATATCTTTGATAATAATATAATATTTATACTAACTAGTATTTTTAATTTGATTGCATAATAATACTATTAATTATATTATTACTATGCAATCAAATTAATATATATAATATCTTAGAGATGGTATTATTAAATTTAATTAATTAAGTCATCATACGAATAGTTTCTATACTACCTAATATATTTCATGAATTTCTCAAGTATTCAATGTCTCATAAAATTATTAATTTACTTAACCCCATACAAATATTCGTAACGCTCAAATATTATAGCCATTAAATAAATTAGCTAGTAATCAATTTAATTTTATTACAATTGAATACACCCATCACAATACGTACCTACTTCATATATCAATGTAGATTGTAGATTGTATTTGATATGTATATGCAATCCAAATGTAAAACTATAATGCATATGGATACAAACTTAATTAAACCAATTCTAAAAACATTTACAACTCAACACGAATAGGATAAAATAAATATATTATACAAATTAGAAGTTATTTCTAATCTTATTGTATTTAAGTGTACTGCTAAAAATGTCCAAGAACCGTATTTAAATCTCCGTTTCACATCTCCAATCACCGACGAAATTATACACAATATAATTCATATAAGTCCAAAATTCAATCTCTGAGATGTAACAAAATATAGTGATCCCATTGAGTCATGGAAGTTGTGTTAAGTACGCAATGGCCATCCAGAAATCTCTCTTAACAGTCTTAACACTGGGATGCTTAATGCCCAGTCTCGTGAACTTACTACATGCGATGTACCTATAATGTATGAATAATTTTAAAATGAAAACCGTTTAAGAAAATCATAAACATGCATAATTGCATAACTGCATAAGTAAATACTACACAAAAGCTCCCCTGTGACAAACCCATTAGTTTTAGCCTATTAGATGTAATAGTAATGCGTCTAAAATGACAATGGAGGTACCTTTCGAAATATTTTCTTCCGAGTCAATTAAAATATTTAGTGGGTAGAGTGAATTTATTAGTTGCTCTTCCTATGTGTAACAGTATTACATTATCAAATCGATTTTATATATATTTAATATAATATCACTTATAGGTATTAGTTATTAGGTTATGGCACAACATAATATATTATGTTCAGATTGTTTTTTAGATTAAACGAAAAATTCTGAATAGACAGATTTAATTTATATTTGATTACAAATACTAAGACAACTTAAAAAAAAATTATAACATTGTTGTCTGGAAATAATTTTACATATAGAATGTGTTTACTAGTAAGCAGGGTTGTTTTGTTTTAAACGTTTTGTAAATTGTTTGAAACGAATAATACATATTATGTTTATAACAGTGTAAAATCCAAGTGAATATTGTGTTTTTTTTTAGTTTATTATTAATAATAAATAATAATATATATATATTTTTTTTTTTTTTTATTAATTATCCCGTGGCAACATAGGCCATTGGGAGGGGGGTGGTACTGTAGGTTTTTGGAATGGTAGGTGTGTTACACGTGGGTGTATTTTTGGCAGAATTTCGAATGGGCTCGTAGGTTTCTGCCATGCCCCGGAGTGGGGGATGGCGGCACTTGTTCTCCGGACACCGTGACTTGCCCGGAGAAAAATGCCGCCCGGTGGTCGAGAATCGAAACCGCGACAGGCAGCGCCGCAGCCGACGCGTTAGACCGCTCGGCCACCTCATCCCCCAATAATATATTATATCCTTCAGAATGAAAGTTAAAGTATTAAATAATTATATCTATAACCCTCCTTCATTTTAATTTTTTTTTAAATTTTATTCAATAAATTACCGAATTTCAAATGTTTTTACTTAATAGTTAATGTCCACATAAAACATCCATTCAGAAAATACATTTCAAATAATTTTAAGATTTAAAATAAGTAATAAATAAAAAGTAAAACATGTACTAATAATACACGGAATATTTGTATATAATTAAATTACATATTAAATTAAAATTATGTTATTTTAAATATATTGCTTAAAACATTGTGTTTAACTGTTAAAAAAAATTTATAGAAAAAACACTTCAAAACAAAAAATAGGTAAAGTTTTTTTTTTTTTTTGAAAAATGAAAAAGCATAAATTAAATTTTTAAAAGCTACCGTATTTTAAATGTGCAGCATTGTGGTTGAATTGTTTTTTGTGTATACTCTTGTAGAGTCTTTAACTATACATTACAGGTCATAATATGTATAATGCATTTATTAAGTTGCTTGGAAAAAACTAGATTCCTTTATGATGTATATACCTACCTGTATAATATTTACTATGATAAGTATGAAATGTTGATACAATATATTTTTTAATATATACTAACAAAATATTCCCGTAGCCAGTGAAATGGAAATTTTGCGTCAAACCATATATCAGATAAAGTCATCAACGAACCGTGTGCAAACAAAATTCCATAGATATATGTTTAACAACTAATTTGATATTAAAACGATGACGCAGTATGATTGAAAACAGTTGATTATTATTTTCGTATATATGATACATTTTCGTATATCAACGATGCGTACAAGTATACAATTTATGTTTATCTGAGTATATTATTATTATTAAAAGAAACATTTAAGCTATTAAATACACTCAAAGAAAACTTTTATGAAACTAAGACCATGATAAAAAAAATCAACATAAGATAAAGATATTAATAATTTTCAAAACTAGAACATTTTCGATGATCCCTTATAAAAAAAACCCACTACATCATGAATAATAAAGACTACTTAAATGTTTTTATCATCATATTACCTATGGATGGGCTACATAAAACTTTTCCCAAGTAGGTCAATCAAATGTACCGCGATCTTGAGGTTCAATAAAATTGTATATCTCTTGTAAGTTTTGAAATGTTTGTTTTTTTATTGTTATAACAATTTTATGTTTTTTATTGAATAACATTGATTATTTTTAAATCAACTAAACAATGCATTGGTAATTGGTATTTGATACCTATTCAAAATACAACGTTTATTATTTTCTATAAAATTTAAACTTGAAAGGATAAAGTTGAATGACATACATTTTACTCCCAATCATTATATCATAATATGGTTGTACCATAGACTATTAAAGTTTAAAAAATGATCTGATAACAGAGAGAAAGATAATTAAAAAAAACCGTACAACCACTTCGTCTATAATATAGATGGTTTATGAAAATATATTAATAAATTATAATAATATTATAATATACCCCCATTAATATCGATAGAGATAGAGGGTATGGCGGGAGGGATTGAGGGAGAGAGAGGAGAAGTTTAACAACATTTTTGGAAAAAGATTGCATACACTTTAGGTCATATCACATAGGCAGGTATTTGACTGTTTTTTCTAAGCATTTTGGCATTAGAAACCTATGGCAGGGTGTGGGGGACGCGTAGTCCATATACTTACATTAATATGTCTTTCTAGTTGCACATTTGTACCACTCTGCCAGGCCCAGATACAAGAGTGAGATGTAAATAACTATTATAATAGTAGAAACTGTACATACATACAACAATATGCAAAAAAAAATTATTAAAAGGTACCTACCAACAATAAAAAAATTTATTACGATACCAACCCATACCAAATAATTACATTTTTAACTCATGTGGTTATCAATCAACAATCAACATAATATAATCGTAGCAATATTCAGGTATTCACAGTTCCGGGAGCGTCGTACATCTATAATTTTCAATATAAATATTATATTTATGAAATGCTTATAGGTATAATGATATCAAAGAACAATTGTATCGTTAAATTAATTGTACCTGTATAACTTGTAGCGAACTGTGATTTTAATAATCACGAAAGTGTTGGTTGAATAGATTACTGAAAGATGTTTTTCAAAAGAACAACCAAAAAATTTTAGAAGAAGTTCAACATAATTAGGTTTAAAATAAACATTTGTTTTTATTGTACAACTGTTCAAGTATACAAGCTTATTATATGGACATGGGTTCCACGCTTTTACGAAACTTGTATGTTTATTATTATTTGTACTAAAATAAACACTTAACCATTCATAATGATCGGTAAAATGGTTAGGTTTTGAAAATTATAAATTTATACAATTTGAATTCTTATATAAATTAATTAAAAATATATTCACTTAATTGTTATCATAGAACATACTCCGAAATGTATTTGAATTAGTATTTACCCATAACTTAAATGTTATTATGGTATACAATATTCCTATACTATTATGGAGAATCGTAAAATCAACAATTGAAAAATTAGTATAATTGAATAATTATACTACATTTTGAAGTTTGTACCAAGTTTGAAATTTGATGAAACACCCAAATGGCATTTTCGTTTTTGGTGTTAAATTGAATGATATGAATGTAAGATAATCCTTTTCCTTATTTTTAGAACCTACCAGTAGTATTAATATAACATTCTAGAATTACATGATAAATATGAGTTTGTCTATTCACTTTAATTATTTACCAATAATTTACAAAAAAAAAAAAATCATAGAATTATCTGAATACTTGTACCTGCTTAGACCAACTGATTTATTTAATTTACTGATAAAAGTTCCTGTAATTTTAAATCTATCTGGAAAGCTTATATTTTTAATATACATTCAATTAAATAAAGTAAATTGTAATTTTGAATAATCAGTTTTGTCGGAATCGCAGGTAAAATAACTTATTTTAGTCTGTGAAAATCCAATAACATTTTGTTTGGACCGTTTGAAATAGTTCCTTTTAATTTTAATCAGCCTCACAGTCTTCAGGTATCAATAGCCTCGAATTATTTATAGCATTTCTAAAATTTGTGTGGTTTTAAAACACTGGTATTTATAATATATCAATAATGTATGAAATAAGATTGACAAAATAAAACTATACTTGAAAGTACCTAATATTACTCCATACTACTAATGTGAAACTTAATTACCTTCTTGTTTTTTTTTTAGATTTTAAGCTAGATATTCGTCATTATTCAAAAAATTGTATTGTTTTTTTTTTTTACAATAATAAAATGTAAAAAAAACATTTGGCACTTATGTATAAATAAATTGTTTTTAATTTTATATTTTATAAAAACTATAATTCATGTACCTAGTTGTAAAGAATAATATAATATAAATTAAATTAAATACTCATTAAATGGGACATGATTCACAACGGCCAGGTAAAATGGAGGTACTCAGGTAATCAAAAATCCAACGAGTGATTTGTATGTATAATAGTTTATTGAATACACTTTTATTTTATATAAAGTTATTATTTTAAAAGGTTTATTGCGTTCATCTTGTAGTTAATATTATGCAAATTGTTATCAGAATACACTGAAGTACCTATATCGGTGTAAACATTGAATACCATCTAAATACCATTCTAAGGAATTCTAAAGAATTATGATATATTTGATAATACTTCCGTAAATAGGTAGGAGGTACCTACTTAATATAAAATATTGATTGAGACGAAAAAAATACGAAAAAAAATTCATATAAGAAGTCGACTGAAAATTACGATAAGGATTTTTTTTTTTTAATCGAATAACTCGATCAGTGATTATACGTAGAATAATTGATACAAGTGGTGAGAATAACATTATTTTTTTATTTTTTACATAATAGATAAATAAGATATAAAATCGTAATTCATTAAAGATATTATAACCAACATTGATGAAAAACAAACACACATTTTTAGATTTCTCTGCTCGTCATATTTTCTAGACATATATCTAGGCATAATTTTATAAATATATATTCAAAATTCATATAAATCGAATAATAATTATGTTCTACGATGTGGCCCATAGAGATTTAGTCACTATGCATAATACTCAGACAATGTACCCGGTTTTTCCTACTTCGGACACAATGACCTATTTCATACCGAGCAAAGTCCTATAGCACATATCCATACACTATAATAGAGTACACGCTGTCTATAGTTATTCTGAAAATAAATATAAAAAATATATTTTAGAGGGTAGTGAATCGATTACTATATATGTAATAATTATTATAAACTATAGTGCAATAAATATTACAAAAATAGTAAAAGTAGAACATTGAATATAGTATTCATTTGAATATAAATATAGGTATTACTTATTAAAGTCATCTGCAGTCCCAAACTTTTGTCGACATAGGGTGGGACGTGAAATTTTCCACAGTCTAGGTAGTTATCATTCTTATTTTGAGCATTTAAAGTGTTTTTTTTTAACTTTCCTATAATAAAGGGTCTGTTATAAAAACAATATTTCCTAATAATAATGAAGTCTCTATTATATTTAAAAACCATTTGAGAATACGTTTTTTTGTGATATTCTAAAACATTAAAATACTCATTTTTGGTAAAAAAAAAAAAAAAAAAAAATGTTTTTATTTCTTAAAGATAATGAATGTTTCTAGAATATCAAAACATAAAAAACAAACAAAAAAACATACTAATCACTAGGTACTTATAAATGTTTAAAAGAATTTACTTTTTGTGCTTTAACAAAAATTAATTAAACAAATTATTATAAATAACGATCATAGATGATGCATTATAGTTACAATAATCTATAATCATATAATATGTAAATAAAAAAAAAATAAAATATTTAGGCACCTAAATTGTATTGTTATAGTACACTAAGCCGTTGTGTTATCACAATACCAACTATAGATTTAAATGTCTTAAATGGGTAATTTACCTAGCTGAACATACCATTATGATACGAACAAGTTTTAAAAAATAAATATATTATTATACAATATTGAAAATTACAGAATTATTTTCTGCAGAAATCATGGTGTATAAAAATGTGAATATTTTAATAATATTTTATCAAACTATTAAACTGTAAGTATACCTACGTGTTGTTATAACAGAAAAATATGACTAATATATCTTTATGAACTTACTAAAAGTAGTTCTTCAAGTAAGTAAGATGTTAGGTTTACATTTTTATTTTTACCTACCTGCCTTTTTTGTGTGGGTTGTTAATTTAAAATAAGATGCTTCTAGGCTATAGGCTATCTACATCTACGGATAATATGTTATACAAATCATATAATTTTTACTATTTAAATTTTTAACATGATAAAGATTAATAGTTAATAGCAGCCATGAATAATAACCTAATAATTAAATAAATACTATGTACTTACTCTTAGTTTGTTCTTGCAGTATCCAAAATGAATCGCATCTTTAGATCCTAGAAAAGAAGAAAAAAACATTTTATTTACTATTTGTTTTTTATATTTTCAAGTAAACAACAATACCAATTGTATTGTTATTTTGTACAATGAAAAATATACAGAAAATACGAAATTACATTTCTCTTCACCTTGAAATAATACACCATTATACCCTTTTTTTTTCTTTTTTTCATCTCTTAATTTATTATTACACAGTTTTAAATATCTCCAAACAGTTATTTTTAGTATTAAATAGGTATCCTACAATTTTACATAAAATATAAGTAGGTAAATACCTATAAAACTATGCGTACATTTCGTAATTAAAATCACGTTTTAACGTGTCCATTAAATGTATATTTATTCCACCTTATGTTATAACCATAATCCCACATTCAGTGAAATATATTATTTATGTTTATACATTACGTATATATTATTATGATAAATATAATATAATATTAAGTTTATTTGTAATTTGTTGAATATTTTTAAGCACAAAAAGATAGATTTTTAACTAGCTACATTGTATGAACTTGATTACAAACTAACCAAGAATAATTTTTTTTATTATAAATTACATATTTACACCTATCAATAGCATTCATTTCAATTAACACTTTTCACTTTATAGCTCGTAAAAGTTAAATGGAATTATCCTGATGTGTTATCGTTTTTTAATTAATTTTTATTTTGAGAAATTTTAACGTTGGAAATAATATCAAATGGTAAACAGATGTGATTTAAATTCTGGAAATAATGTTTCCTTAGACATAAATCAAGAGTAGGATGTCTCGACAAAACCATTGATTTATAGAGAAGAGCAGAAAACCTGTACGGCATCCGGTAAATATGACAAATTGGTGTGTAGGAAAATTACCAGTTTTCAACACGGTATTGTTATGAAATTGAAAAATCAATCTTCAATGGGGGAAAAAAGGAGAAAATAAAAGAGGGAGAGAGAGAAATAGAGTCAGATAGATATAGAGCAAAAGAGACCGCGGGAGAGTAACGGAAAAAAAAATATATATTATATGTACATAAAAGTTTCTGCTGGGTAAGAGCAAATCCAAAGGTCAGTTAACAATATACGGAAAAACCTCGTAAATATACGAAATGTTCAATAATTTATGTGCTTTTGTTTTCAAGACGAGAAACTATAATGATGTAACTCGGTCGTATTTCGTGTACGTGCACAGACTTGTTTTGTGCATTGGTATCACAAATCGCACAATCAACATATTAAACACACATTTTGTCACGAATCTGACGATTTTCAATGCACGTGAAGGTCCTGCAATACCATGTGTGGGCATTGGCTATAACCTCAAGTTTCCATCACTTCTAACGGCCTACGTAAGTCTAAAATTGTTGTTGAAACTATAACAAAGGTTGAAAGATATTAATACTATTATCTTTATGCCACATTACAACGTGATTTTGTACACTTATAAAAAGCGATCCAGTTAAGTATGTAATAGGTGCACGTTCGTTGTTTCTTAAAGTACTTATTGCCTTATTTTCAAAATATTATATCTACAAAATGTAACGTCATTGAAAAACAACAATATTTTTGACTCACTACTATACGCTCGTCTAATTTTTAAATAGGTACTTATAAATAATTAACACTACCCATTCAATATTTGATTTTCATCTATCAAAGTATGACAAAAAATATTTTAATCTAATACCCATTGTTTGGTGATTTTTATTTATATAAAATAATATTTAAAAAAATATATTTATTGTTTTAGAATTAACCTGCAGAGTGTGTCACAAATGTACCACCTTATATTATTATAATACCTATACCGTTCTACCCGTATGGCATATATACCTTAGTTGTATATTGTACTAAACAATAGTGTGGTAGTGTTTTAGTTTCGAGCGAAAAATACATACTACAACTGCCATTTTGTAAATCTATCGTTTTACTCGATAAATATGAAGTGGGTATGTTTCCACCTATAGTGGGAAAGTTTTTTTAAGTTTACACGCGTTCTCACAACACTAATGCATAATATATTGGTATTGGACATTGGTAAAGTATCTATTAATAATATAATATACATTTGTGTAACCTTTTACATGTTGTAACAATACAGTAAAACAATAATATGCCATTCCTTATAATATCCATTTACATAACACCTGTTAAATAAATGCGGGTGTATCAATTTCCACACAATATTCGACGAGGTAGAAGATTTTTTTTTTTTGTTAATTTACTTGGTAATATTTTTTTTAATTAAATATGGTAAAATGAGAATTATTCAGAATGTATTTATTTCCTTTAAGTAATCTATTTAGATTAAGCCTCTGAGTGCAAAAAAAAAATAAATAAATAAATAAATACTCGAATGGTGATTTTTGTTAATATTACATTATCAGCTAGGTAGTAATATTATAAGTTAATGTCTGTGGGTTGTTCGCCCCACTGCGATAACGGTGTGCCATTAAATTAAAGTAATATCAGAAGTTAACCTCCAAAGGTTAAAAGGAAAATAAACACTCAACAGTCCACTACACAATAATATTGTTCTGAATATGATTCTGAAGCAGCGTATTGCTTTCTGCTAGGCGTTAACCCGTAGCGTTATTGATTTAATCACATCTATAATAAAATATACAAATTTAGATGACAGATGGGTCCGAACTGACCGACGGTACCAAAATAGGTGATGGATCCAAAAATAATGTGCTACTTTGTGGGATTTACAATCATTATTATGAACAGGGCAAAGGCAAACAGCGTGGAAGTATGGCCATTTTCTACACTGTTGGCCCGGAAGACGGGCTTAAATAAGTGAGTCAGCATGGGACTTAACCTAACCTATTAGAAGGGAATACTTTATATACCAATCGTAGAATAATCTTCACGGTCTTATTAACAAATGTTTCGTGCGGTGCTTCGAGCATCCAAATTTACCAGCTGGCGGTGTTATTGTCGGATAAGTATAACATGTGCTGTACCGGAAATACCTACCATACCCGCAGCGGCGGGCTAGTGAATCTGTATAGAAAAGAGCTTTTGTAGTTGCACTGGAGGCCTCATGGATCTACATCGGTGAGAGCTTTTTTTATAATACATTGGACTGCTGGAGGTCTCCTTATCCAGTGATCGCTGTGTCTTGTATTCGGTTTTTCATTAAATGAATAATTAATAAATAATAATTAATGTATTCATTTTCAACCCTTGGTTTTCTTTGGTTTGGTAAGTTGAAGTGTTCTGGTCGAAGGTGTTTCAGTAAGTGCCCATCTGAGTGAAGTTTGCTCGTATATAATCGATTACGAGTTATAGATAAACGGTGGTCGTTTCAAACCAATGACTGACATTTTAGCTCGATGATAATCCCCTCGTTCATCGATCGTCGCCATTTGTAGCATGTTGCTTTCGTTTGTTAAATGGATTTGTCTTTCCTAATAGCCAATAGTTTTTTAAATTGGTGCTGAATTTTACATTTTTCCAGTATTTTGTTCGATTTTTCAAGATAGAAGGTAGGACGTAGGTGAAGGTTTTGAGTAAAGTAAAGTAGCCACCCTTCTACCGATTCGGGATTATCTTATATTTTGGTGGTCCTAAAAATGACCGTTTTAATTGTAATTTGTAGTGTACAGTTATATCCATAACAATAACTGTTGTGAACATGTGTGAATTAGAGTTGACTATCATCTCACAGAATACCAACCCACAATTTATACCAAAAGTGTAATAAAATTCATTGTAAAAGTTGATCGTTGATATAGTATTTAAATTTATTTTTATGATATAAACATTAATTTACAACATTTATATTATAATATTTTAAACAATAATAACAATTATAGAAATTATAAATAATAATACAAAATAAGCGGCTGATTATTTTCTAGTCTTCAGAATTAAAAAAAAAATGTAGAGAAATAAATTACAATTTTAAATGTATCAGTTTTATTGAACAAGCTCTTGACTTACATATTTGTATTGTATATCCTGGAGTGCAGTATTTTTGAATCATGAAAAAATTTTGAGAATTAATAAAGTGGTTCATTATTATTATTATTAATAGTAAAACGGATTTATTTATAACTGGAATTATGAGCCAGTTATAGAGTTTCATCAATTTGTAAAAATCCATTTGTCAAAAATGAAAACCTAATTGAATTAACATAAAGTTACAGTTACTAAAAAAAACATATTATTATATTTATTGCTTTCGAAAATATTTTTTTGTTTAATTTTTATTTTTATAAATATTTAACTGAGAAGATATAAAAAATGTTTGGCATATCTAATGGTAGCAAAGAGGCTAAAATACAAATTGTACATTCCATTTTTAAATCAAATAAAAAGTCGTGAATAACTAATGATTTGAAATTTTGAAATAAAGTAAATATGTATTTGTAAAGTTAAGTTAAATAAACAAAACTTACTTAAACAAGCTGTATAAATACTGATTTTTTAGCAGTAATAATATTATCAGTATTAATCCCAATACAATAATTTATTGATTCTTACATTTTTTTAATGAAAATTCTTTAACAATCACACAATAATAAAACGTCACCACTCTAACTCCAATTAGATACTCCATAAGTCAATAATGATTACATTTACAGTTTTTAAAAGTTTCCAAGTTTTTTCAGTTAAACATTAGAACTGAAATTGTTCATTTTTCAAATTTTGATATCCGTAATATGTAAATAATAAATGACTAGAATATTTTTTCCAGAGAATTGTATATACAAATATTCAGTTAAAAAAATTAAAATATTACATTCGCATATACTTGTTATTATTAACATTTCAGATTCAAAACAATTTATTTATCTAAATCTCTGTTATAGTAATTTTTTATTATAATCTAATAGGTATACATTTTCCATTGGTTTTCGATTCACCATTATATTATAGTGGATTATATTTTGATTTTGTTTGTCCAGAGTAATTAATGTTCACTTTTAATAACCTATATGAAATTTTCAATTATAACTGATATAACTACATTTGTTATTCAATTTATTGAAGAAAATACTTAACTCCAAGACTTACCCCGAGGTCTCTTTCATTTCCAGACGGGCTGTCAACTGTGTCAAATCAAAATGCGAAAGCCCAATGCGTTTGACATTGGACTTTCCCTCTTCAACTGTCAACCAGACAAAATAAATCATTCCGAATATTATCATCATTGAATTTAATGATACAACGATTAATATAGCGACAAAGCAGTAAAATATTATATTACACTGGCGTGTTTGAATACATATTTTGAAACATTACATTCAAAATAAATTAACTAATTTCAATGACATTTTTTTATGAAGTAGATTTTTAACAGGTATATTTTTTTTTAAGAAATGTAGATCTAGATATTGTTATGAAAATAATTTTCAATTATAATATTTTGTATTCTTATCTTTTTTATATTTTTGTTATTGTTTAGGTAGGTATACCGTAATACTGTACCCACACAAAAAGAAGTGAATTTTACAAAAAAAAAATAATAAAAAAAATAATCATCGTTCAACCCATACGATACTTAGTACTACTTTCAACTCAAAAATAACGCACTGTACAAAAATATATTTGGTATATTTATGTGAATTAAAATAATGGTATATAGTTTAAACAAAAAAGTGGATAAGAGACAAGTACTGATATTAAAAATCAACTTTAAATTTAAACGTTACACATAGTATGGTATGCTTGTAGCTCTATTTTTGAGTTTAATAACCATATGAGTAGGTACCATAAGCATTATACCCAATTTTAACAATTGTTTTCTTACGATATTAGAAAAAAAATACAATCATGGTTGTTATTCGTTTTCATAACTAGGAATACTTACATACTTCCATATTATAATAATATGTTTAATTACAAAAACAAATTGTGTTGATATTATGATAATAACAATCTGCATGTGTAATCTACTACACTAGGTATCTATCCATATAATAGTTTATAGTAAGGGATTGCATAAGCCCGTCCGAGTGTTTAATTGACACAATAATTAAATTAAAAGAAGAAAATAAATACGAATTTTTAAACAGGTAGCTGAATCAAAAAGAAGTTTTTTTACATCCTCAATTATAACAATAATTATTATAATATACATTAAGTGAGCTTGTTTCTGTAGCTGCCATAGACTGTAGTGGCTGAAAGATAATTTAAGAATAATTATCCGAATAAACTTAAAATAAATGGTATCTTATTGCTTTGTAATTGCATAAACATACCAAATTACATTTCCTAGTTATTATATTATATTATTATTTAAAAATCCGACTATGAATTTACTACAATGAAATAGGTACCTATTACAAAAACGTCGAGTATAATAAATAATAGTATTAACGATAATATAAAAATACATATTGATTATTCTCTAACGAAACCTGATTCTGAGTATTACGATGTTAATATATTTTTTTTTTTATTTCTTTAGTGTCCATAACTTTTTCGAACAATGATTTATTTGTTTTACCTTTTATTGTATTCTATGAATATAATATATACCTATTTGTTTTTAAATTTATATTTATCATTTAAATGCTTATTAATATTAAATATTAAGAATTTTTCTAGTAGCTAATCGAATATAGCTCGAACTTGGGGGAGGAGTGGTTATAAATAAAAAATGATCATCACCTAATTTTTAAAATAATCAGAAAAACTAAAAAAAATAACAAAAAACGGAGTATTTACGCGACACCCGGTTTGGACTAGATGGAAATGTTGATTTTTTTTTTTTTGTAATTTAAATTAAATAATAGTAGATATTTGAAGTTGATAAATTAATTTTTTCAAGAGACGATGAAGGTAGTTTTTAAAATATTTGATTCTTTTTAATAATATCTTTAGGTACCTACTTAAAATCTATAGTATATATTTGAAATTTTCGACTTATTTAGTTTTTGTGACATACGCCCAATTGCTATGCAAATAAGTCCTACATAAGTACCTATATTATTATAAAAGAGCTCACGGATGGTTCTAGTAGAATGCTGTCTATTTTTATGTAAACCAATTCACCCAGTTTTGCTCACCCTTGTATCTCTGCTTCTTGACTTCTTCGGCCTTCGAAGTCACCAATCACCATAGAAAACCAAAGGTGACAAGATATTCCATATATATTCCACAAGATACTCTAATTAATTTATAATCGTTCATTTTTCACGCTCCTCTATTACAACGGTTCGTATTATTTTTGAAGAATACGAACAGCGTGGCATGTAATCGACGAGACTTTATTTATTTTCCACACCTTAAAGTTAGAACAATTATTGAAAGTTTTGACCGTTGATACACAGTATTTTACCCTTTTTCCCTTTTTTTTTTTGTTGATATTATTACGTTTTTTTACTCTACAAACTTAGAGTAAGTCATCTCAGATCATTCCCATGGTGGGAATCGACCTTGGTGGTTCAAAATCGGTGGACGTTGGTCAGTAGCCAGTGTATAGGCCACCCACAAAGGAAATACAGTTGTTATTTATTTTTGGCATAAATTAACCTGTCGTGGCCACCATATTACCACTTAATTAAGAATAACTAATTACTCATAGCTATATGAATAAATGATTAACAATCTAAACTGATACACCAACACCGTCTCCGACGTTTTTAATATGCAATAATATGATTTATGAATGAATCAAAATTTAACAAATCCATTACAGAGGCATAAACTTAAAACCCTAGATCATTGGCATGTGTATATCGTGCATTTGCAAAAAATATGAAAATATTATCTGTCACACTAATACATTTCCTGCTGTTATAGAAAGAGTTGATACCTTTTTTCTAAGGTAGTGATGAATAATGGATCATCAACTTTATGTTTTAGAGCACTGCCAAAATTTGTTAATTAAATGTCATTTAAATTTTCTACCTAAGATATAAAACTATACTATATATGGGTGTTACTATTAGTTCCAAAAGTTATAATACAAGTATAAAATATTATTATATTTTGTACGAAATTATTTTGTTTTGTTGGTTTGAGTCACAAGTCACGTTAGTCATGACTAACTGTTTTATATTTTTTTTTTGTTCTTTCTAAATTCTCAATGTTAGTAATTATTTATATATTTTTTCCATCAAGTATCTTTGGTATTGTAATTCACTGAAATGACTTATTTAAATCTTTGTCTTGAAAATATATTATATTTTGTTGTAAGAGTAGCAAGGTACTATCATAAAATATAATAGAAGCGACAGCTAACAAAATTCTTTTGTTCACCAAAAAATATTTCCGTTGACCTTGAGCCGGAGGCTCTGCATGATGTTGACAGCTGAGATACTCTATGATGTTGTAACCGTATCGCCATTTAATATGATAATTTATACCTATATATAGCAATTTAGCAGACGGTTACAAGTTATAACTTCATGCCAAACCACCGTCAAATGAAAAAAAATCTGATCAGCTGTTTGACTGTCACTTCTATTATATTCTATATGGTACTATTGCTATTTAAATGTGAGTTTTAGTGTTTATTTATTTTTAAATAGGTAATTTATATTTTATTTTTTTTCTTTAAGATTATATCTACAAAGTATGATAACAAACAAAAACTATTTTGTACCTACAATTTTTTTTTTTTTTTTAATAACATTTGTATAGGTAACATAATAATAAAATAAAAAACAAACATGGTAATTTTATCACATTTGGTATATTTTCCAAAACATAAACGATAGAGACAAATCGAAACAAATCAAATAAAAATAATTACCACATTTTTAAAGCATGAAAATAAATTTAGTTCATATATTTTGATTGAATTGTTTTAATATTCTTAGGTAGTTATATACTAATATAATATTCATAACAAAAGTTAAGGAAAATAATTACCGAAGAATAAGATCATTCATAATAGTTTCTTGATGATTATGGACTAAATTACGCTTAATTTTTTTTTTTTTTAATTTCAGTTGTAGAAATTGTGAGGAACTTCTACTAAACTTTTTATTAAATATTAAAATCTTTGGTATGCATTTTATGAATTTTGAACTATAAAATAATTTTCAAATTTTCCCGCTTTTGAAGTTCTAAATTTGAACTCTCTTAAAAATATAATATGGATTTACGCAAAACATTCTTTTTAAATTCTATAAATGACAATAGTAATTAAAAATATCCAATAAATTTGCAAGCTTTTTGACTGAACAAACAATTTTTTATCGACAAAATATATTGGCAAAAAATTAAAATTTCATATATTTGCATAAGTAGCTCAAAAAGAGTCAACTTATAAGATCCATAGAAAATGGTAGTACCTACAAACATTTGGTAATTATTTAAAATAACTATTAGGATATGTCGGATTTTGTTGAAAACTGGTTTTTAATAGAAATTAACGTTTTTCCTATTTTTATTTTTTGTTTGTTTTAACAATTTAACCCCTCAAAGTAGCGATCAGATTAAAATTTATAATTTGATACCAGAAAATATATCAAAAACTAAGCATTTTTACTGCTCCAAAAGGTGGTGACAGACACAAAAATAAAAAATAAAAAAACACACATAAATGTGAAATCAATACATTCATCGCACCACTCAGAATTGAAAATCGTAAAAAGTATTTATAAGTTGCATATTATATTATAATAACTTAATGATGCGTGATAACATTGAAGTGAAACTAGAAACAAATAGCCATTACAGAAGCTTATATTATTTTATTTAGAATTATTCAGGGCCAAAGTATATATCCATTATATAAAAAAATTTTTTCGATAATTTTGCATTTTAATTTTAAATAAGTGTTCAACGTCATATTTTTAAATTATTACCGACCGGAGTTCCGGTTAATTCTGTACCTAGTTTATAATAGTATATCAGTGAATGACTAATGGTTTTAAAATCGTACCAATGTTTATGTTGTTAGAGTAATACAAATCAAATACTATGTTTATTCCATTTTAAAATTACTCTTGTCGACTATTTCTATGATAATTATTATTGAATACGTAGTGTTAATGTGCAGCTCGGAATTTTCAGTCAATACACGTTTCTATGTACAAATCCGGTAAATCAAAGTTGTAATCTAAGCTCCTATGAGCTTTATTATGTGAATACCTTGTATATTATGGTACAGGAAACTTGCTAAACCCTACAGACACAACCCCCTAAAGGCTTAGTGGAGGGTTGTATGTGTTCAAAATCATTACCACACACATAACGTACATATATGTGTTTATATTCGACTAAAATTGAGTTGTAAACACTACTAAGAGTTTAACCCATTGCCCGTCATGTCATTAAATAATGTAATTAATTCCTATCTTCCAACAGAGAAAAACGTACTTAATTCTTGTAATGAATTATTAAACATGTTTACTGTTCATACGATCATATGATTTTCTTTTATAATAAAAAGGAAGTCAATATCGTAATATTGTACACTGTTTTTTTTTTTTTTTTTACATATAATTAATAATATTATTAAAATTTTTTTTAATAAATTCAAAATATTTTGTTATCAATAATTTATATTATGTACTATTTAATGATAAAATGTATTTTCCATTGGTTGTTATGGCTACAGTTTTATTAAAGAAACATGTTAAAACTTTCTCAGAGGAAAAAAATATTTTCTAACAGAGCAGAATATTATTGACGTTAAGTCAATGTCCATTTTATTCCTTATTAAATAGGTAAAATTGAAATATAAACCTGATAAATACTTCAGAACTGGTACTCTGATATCAAAAATAATCTATATATATTAAGGTATTTGTCCTCCTGAGGGATCAACGTAGAACCTTAACCACAAGGCGGATCTGGTTGAAATTTTCAGGATGGATTAATATTATCATTTCACAGTGCTTTAAGAAAGGATTATTGGAAATTCAACTCTTAAAGGTCAAATTAAGTGGTTGTAAGTATACAACAAGCATCTATCGAGCAATATCTAATATTAATTATTATTATTATTCAATATTTATTTATTTATATTATTAAATTATATTATTATTGATTAGAGGTTGTCATTGGAAATATAATATGGACATAGGATATTATTTTTCGTTCAGTTATTTTCACTTTCATTTATAAAAAATGGCATCTATTGTAGAAATTACTGTGAAAGAAATGTTGACATCTCAAATAGTTGTACCAATTATCGGTGATGGTGCCTGCCTTTTCCGTTCAATTTCCTTTCATTTGTTTAACACTCAAGAAAGATGCCAGGAGATCCGAAATACAATTTTTACTTTACAATTCATACGGTGACAACTTTTCCACTGCTGAAGATTATGTTCTTGATATGGGCAATCCTACTATCTACGCGGTGGTTACTGCGAATTGTTTGCAGCTGGAAATATTTTCCCATATGTATTTGAAATGTATTATAATAATAATCTTTATTCTAAATTTGGTGTAGATATATTCCCAGTAAAAAGTAAATTCACATCAAATGTGGCGGAAGTATTGAAAAAATGCAAGCTCATAGTATGGGATTTGAAGCATAAACAACTATCTGAAGGATCTGAAAAATTCAAACTTATTGATAGGAGGAGTCGCGGTACTGCTATCCGGTGGTGTAGCCAGGATTTTAAAATGTTGGGGGGGCAAACCCAAAATACTAAAAAAACAAGATCAACAATTAACAATAACAGTTCACATTTTTATTTTATTATAATTACATTTAAATTTAACTTAATTTTGACCAATGAGATTTTGAAGAAAAAACTTTGATTACAGTAAAACCTCCTTATAACGGACACCCTATAAGACGGAAATCTCCCTAGAACGGAAAATAACAACGTCCTCGAATAACTTATCGCGTATATTTTAGTCTCC
>WHPZ01589126.1:0-13886 GCA_016617965.1 Macrosiphum rosae | reverse complement strand
AAAATGTAATACAAGATTACTCATAAGTTTGTCTACCTTTATCAATAAAAAAATCTCTACCGGAAAGTCAAATTAAATTTTTATGAGCGTTTGAAATTCAAATTTTAACAACATTGGATATTCACTCGATTTCTCATATAGTGATTTCCTTATTTTGTTGTAATTCAAAAACGAATAACTGTAGATACATGAAAATTTCACTGAATGTTCATATTAGCACTTCCTATACACTGTACAATTTTGAAAATATTTTGACTCTTTTTGAGCTGTTAACGAACATTTTCAGTTTAAAATTTTTTAGTTTTTTTTTCTATAATATCAATAAAGTTTTATCTGTTGGGTCAAAAAGTGTAAAAATTTAATACAAGGCTCCTGATATTATATTGTTACAATAGTAATTGAAAAATATTAAAAATGCATAGGCACAATTTTTTTTTATAAGCATTTAAAGATAAAATTTTGTCAACATTTATCAAAATTTCGAAAATAATCAATCATTGTAATTAATAAATTATAAAATGTTCAGTTTTTATAGCTAAGGATTGCAAATTTAAAACAAAGGTTCTCATAAATAGTTCATACTGTAACCAAAAAATCTAAAAAATATATGAACACAGTTTTTAATTTTTTGAATTGTTATTGCTAAGGCTTGGACCTTCCATACTTGCGCCTGATGATAGTATTTCTTACTGAAACCAATAAATCTAAAACAAAAAAGGTGGGCAAGTGAGTGTCACTCTGCTGTTCAGTAGGTCACTGTAATGAATTGTGTAAAATTTGAGTTCTATGATATAATATAATTGTATAAGAAATACGATTCTGAGGCCTGAGCGAAGACGGTCGGTCGTCAGTCAGTCTATGATATTACTAAGCATATTATTTGATGATATTATTGTGAATAAATATACGCGTGAATATACATTATGGAAAAATTTGAACTTTAAAAGCTCATAAAAATTTAATTTTACTTTCCAGTTAAAATTTTTTTTTTTGATAAAGGTAGACAAACTCATGATGAATCTTGTATTACATTTTTAAATCTTAGATTTAAAAAGAAAAATGTTCAAATGACAATGTCCATAAACAGCTTATGACAAGTCAATATATTTTAACAATACTATGGTGTATAGAAAATGATAATATTATAAAGATTCAGTGAAACTTTCATGTATCTACAGTCATTTTTTTTTTACAGTTACATCAAACATTTTCAAACTATTTAGATTTATTTTAAGCCATTGCTTATATTTTATACGGCTATACCACAATCGTATCCACATTTGTTCCACAATAGGTAAATTATTCGGTGAAAATTAATTCAACCTACTATAAATTACTAATGTGAAAAATGAAAATATATTACTTAGGAGCAATATAAATATGTAATAAAATATACTTAAAAATATAGGCTGATAGACCGTATACGGCATTCTTCGCTCCAACCCTTTTTTCTTATGAAATGATTTGTTATTGAATTAAAATTTAACAAATCCATACATATACCTACAATTACCTACTCTATGACGAGATAAACACAACACCTAAGTACTGTACTGCATTTTTCTCTACTTTTTTTTTGTATTACACAAATAAATTAAATTTTATAAAATCTGTGATTTTAATATAGGTAAATATCTTTAATGGAAACATTTTAAAATCTATTGTAAATGGTATTGGTTTATTTGAAAGTATAGGTTATCATGACAACAATTAAGTGGCTTACATAAAAAGTATAGCATTAGTTTTTTTACTCAATTTATTTTGACAGGTATTAGAAGAATATGCTTAATTATGCCTAATTATACTTTATTATACTCTATTAAACTATAGTTAGGAAATATTATTGGCAATATAGTTCTATCGCATATTTAGTCATATTTTTATTGCATATTTTAGAATATTTAAGCAAAATACTATTATAAGTATAAATTAATTAATACTGAATTTAATAAATTATTAGGGTATTATTAATATACTTGCTTATACAGTTATATGTTACATATTGTATACATATAATAATATATTATATTATTTCAAAATAAATACCGGGCTTCCCACGAGGGCTTACTAATTTTAAATAATGAGGTGACGGATTTGTTATCGTTGTAAAGAATATGGATATTTCCATTACCTGTTCAATTTGTATTCTGTCCGTGAAAGGTATCAAAGTTTAAAACGTTTCATATAGAGCTATCTAGGGAAAATTGAATTTTGTTTAAGACCAAAGTTCAAATATAAAAATCTTGAACGATGTGAGACGGACGTAAATGTGATTCGCTCGTTCACACTACATGATGTTATGTAATATTATATGTATGCCTATAGCCAAAAATAAACGAAATTATGAAAAACATTAGAGAAACACTCACCGACAGCTATTCGATTTTAAAATTGTGTACGTGCAACCCTGGCCGCGGCGTGAAGTTCGGTGGCGATACGGGTGACAGTAGTTCTGCAGCATCGCTGTTGTCGCGTGATTTGTTCGGCAAAACGGTACATTTAAATAATGATAGTATCAAAACGAACATGCATAATATATCTGTACATTACATTTGTATGTAGAAAGAGAGAAAGAAAAAGAAAGAAATAGAAAAAGCAATAGAGACAAAAAAAATTGAAACATATCAATACACCAAATAACTATATCATAACTATAAGTGCATTAAGTGTATATTAATGTAAGAGTACACAAGTGCATAATGCACATTATAGTAGACGTTGTGAATAATACGCACGTCTATAGATGACGACAGTTAACCGAAATTAAAACATTATTATTATTAAAAACATGGTTAATTTTATATGGTTATAATAACTTATTACGGAGCTACCTACAGCTACCTTCAGCTCTATGCCTATTTAAGGGCGCCGGAGTCGGTGGATTATTTAGTACAAAAACATGTCTTATAGGAAAAACTATCACTCCCTGTACAGTAGTACAGATTAGTCGGATTTCGTTAATTTTATTTTATTTAAAAGAAGAGAACATTTTGCAAGTCGGATCGAAACCCGATTTTCAAAATGATAATTTTAAAAGATAAAATATGCAATTTGAATAATGCACAATATTTGTTCTTTTTCAAGCGTATTATTCTACCTCTTTTTAAAGTAAAACGAAAATTCGGCTTTCGATCCGACCTGAAAAATGTTCTCTTCTTTTGAATAAAAAAAATAACGAAATCCGACTAATCTATACAGGGCGTGATAGTTTTTCCTGTGAAATAATTTTCGTTGATATAGTACACCTCTTATAACCCCCCTCCCTCTAAATAGGTATCGAGCTGAAGATTAGTGGAAAAGTGTTATAATTGAGGTGGTGATTAAAATATAAAATAGAATTTTCAAATATTATAGAATTTCGGAAAATTGGAAAAACTGGCACTGACACCCTTATTAAAGGTATATTATGCATTAAAACGATACGCGTCAACTATAATCATAATAATATATTAACTAGGTATATGATAATAACAATATCGCGTTTGGTATAATAATATTATATTATTAATTATATCGAATACATCGTAATCATTATGGGCAGACGGGATTTCGTCGCACAAATTATAACAACAATAATATACCTAATATCATAATATCGTAATACTATACTAACCAGACGACGGGACAACGGCCGTGCGCGTCAACGCGACGTTAATTTATCGTTTCGACCCTGCGACACGATGTCTGGCACGACGCCGGGGTGGTGGCCGGTGGTGGATCGAGCGCGCAACGTGTCTAGTGTCCGCGTACCGACTGCCGTCGCTCCGGTCCGCTCGCATCGCACTCACACACTCGTGTCCCTGAAAGGTTCATCTGCGGCGGCGGCGGCGGCGGCGGCACTCGCGGATTCTGCGCAACCCCCTCGACGCACACCAGATATTACTATTATTATCATCATTATTTTATTACAAAAAATAATATGATATGTTTTATACCGATATGTAGTAGGTATTATATAATGATATTATTGTGTTTAGCGCCCCGACTATACCGGGTGATCCTCTTAACGTAAGACCCGCTCATTATTCCCAAAACTATAACAGCGTGTAAGGTTCATTTGCGGCGACGGTGTTGTCACTCGTGGATTGCGCGACCCTCGATGTACTAAAATTATATTGTTATTATTATTATACTGCATACAAATATAATATGATAATTAATTTGTACCGATGTAAAGTATTACAATATTATAATAGTATGTGTACCGGGTGATCAGTTTAACGTAAAACGCAATTATTATTTTTTTTTAAAACTATAGTCCCTAAAATACTTACCTAATATCAACGTGCAAGGTTCGTCTGCAATGACGGTGGGTGGACGGTGGCTGCGGCGGCGTTGGCACTCGCGGATTCTGCGCAACCCCCTCGACGTACATGATGTTATTATTATAATTAGTATTTTTGTTTTTGTTTTGTTGAGATAAACGCCAAGAATGGCTCAAGTGAGGAATAATATAAAAAAATACGTCCTACCTTAATATAGCAGTAAATAATGCAATTAAATTTCGTAGGATAATAATAACATAAACAAATTATAAATCTTAACGCCAACAAAAATTTAACGTAATACCTCAACTCATGTTGTTAACTCATGTAATATACAATGCATATTTAGGTAAGAAAAAAGTCCAGTCTGGACTCATTTCCTAGTCTCAGAATAATGCCAAAGGGATTATTATGCCCATAATTTAATTTATTTTTGTGGGTTTTGACGTAAAAAGTAGCAACCGTTCGCGAATAATTAATTATTTTATGTAATTATATTACATAAAATATGATATATACTTGCCGAGTGACCTTTCAACGTAAGACGCACTCATTATTTCAAAAACTATTAATTTTTTAGAAAATACGTATTTCTTTCACATAAGTAATTGAATATCGTTGTAAAACAACATTTTTGTCAAAAAAAATTATATTTATTAAGTTTTTACTTTTTTGGATGATACCGTACATTTTTAATTCCATATTCCTTAGCATTTCGATCTATAGTAATCAAATTAGGGTTGAATTGGTAGTTTATTAGTTATATGTATTTAAATTCTAAAGTTTGATGTGTGAAGTAGTTGACCAACAAGGTAACCATGAAAACTTTAAATGCCTACCTACATAGGCGTAATATATCTTATAAATTATGAAATATGGGTACACTCGTCCAAAATTTGGTTTTAATACACCAAAGAACTACAAAACATATTCTGATTTGTAATAAGAAATTAAAAATGCATGTTGTCATTAGAAAGAAAAAAAATTTAATTATAATGATTAATTAAATAGGTAAGTAGTTAAAATATAATTTGTTTCTAGAATAGTTTTACTTTCTAAAAACTTGAGATTTCATAGGTATAAAAATAATATTTTCAACACCGATACCTAGTAGTTTTTTTAAACAATGAGTGTCTTACGTTAAATTGATCAATTGGTATATATACCTACCATTATCGGCATTATTATATATTCGTCGGCCGACCGCTACACATTTAATAATAATAATAATAGCGTTATTCGTATGCTGCACTGTAATAAAAGTGCGAGTGTTTTTTTAATCCCAAGACACTGTTTTGCGTAATTTAATCGGTCAGATAATAGAAACAAATAATTCCATCAATAAAATGATATGTTCGAAGTTTATAATAATTTTTCTTCTTTTTTTTTTTTGTTTTTAGCTTTTATAGCCCATTTAGGGCTTTTGCTGCTTAAAAAATTTCCCACCGCCTTTCATTATCTTCACCCCCCTCTAGTCTTGATCCTGGTGCACAAATTTGTAGGTCTGATTTGACCGTATCCATTCACTTCTGCCTAAGTCATCATCTAGATATTTTCCCATTAATTGTTTCTGTAATTACCTTTTTTAATATACCATCATTGGACCTCCAGACAAGTTCCACCCATTCCAAACGTTTGACTCTCATAAATGCATATATATTGGGAGACAGATATTGGGCGTTAGGTACATTTGGTAAATTTCCTTATTGGTTCTAATTGTGTATTCACCATTTTCAATAGGGCCATAGATACGACGAAGTATTTTTCTTTCGAATATCATCAATTTTTCTACGTCACCCATTGTGACCGACCTCGTTTCACATCCGTAGGAATGTAGGATAGAACTGTTCGGAGATAACTCGAGTATAGAATTGATTTTGATCTCGTGGAAAGTAATTTTTGGTTTTATATTATTATACGCCATATTATATATATACATACATCCTAAAATTTACATTATTCAAATAAACACTATAAAAACACAGATAAAAAATAAAAAACTGACATTTTCAATATTTTGTACTATTAGACTTGCCTGAGGATCACTTAGGTACTCACAGACATTGATTTTTATTAATATATACATAGTAAACTAATATCTCTGCTAGTTAAATCCTACAAATATAAATTATGTAAATAAATAAATTAAATATCAATAAAATATAATACACTAATAATATTTCATTAATAGGTATTATATTATTTTAAATTAATTTTATTATACCTAAAAAAAATTATTGATTTGATTAAATGTTTAATTATTAATGTATTACACCCTGATACAGTAATATTCTATGTTTATGTATATACCTATATTTGTTATTTATTTTATAGATCAATTCGGTAAGCGATAGGGTGGTAATCTTTATTTTATAGTATTAGAATGCTAACACTGCTGTATGATAAAATGTAGACCAAAAATGTTCAAAATAACATTATACATGCGGTGTATGTTTCATTTGTAATGAAGTTCTATTTTTTTGAAATGTTTACTTGATCCATTTACTCGTAATAAATATTAATGACAGGTCGCTGTAGAAATATAATACATTAATGACCAACGAACGTTGCTAACTGTTCAGTAACCTATTACCAATAAATATCATGTTCAGAGCATTTATCAATACCTATATCTATAATGGAGTATACTGATAAATAACCATTAAATAAATGTCCAACTAGCTAAAATAATACACCCCTGAATAGACTGTGTGCATAGGCTATAGTGTGCACCGTACCTACTATATAATAAATTTAGTATTTTTATTCGCATAAACCGGGATATAAACTACAAATAACATATTATAAGATAAATTACAATGATTTCACTAAACAGATAAAAAAAAAATGATATATAGGTTTGTTACAATATGTGAATACCTTAAAATATTATAAAATGTGAATAAATTGCAAATGATAATGACTACACCTACTTCAATGATCACACCGTCCAATAACAGTTGAATAAGTTATAGGCTTTAAATAGATAATATGAAACTGTTAAAGGTATAAATTATATAATTGTACTAGTATAATATCATGGGTGTGGGATGATTGGATATTAAAATCAATAATATTATAAATTGCTAAGCTTACAAAATAAAAATGCACGTTACATGTAAAAATTCATGAGACCATATCGTACAAAAACAATGTATGTTTTTACGAAAATAATTTCCAAGTTTTTATATTTTTTTTTTATATAAGAAAGTAGTTTTTAATATTAGGATATTAGGTGGGAATCAGATAATATTAATTGAATTTATAAAATCACAAGCATAATATAATAATATGATATAGACATATAGTTTTTAAATAGTAATAATAATAACAATAAAACATTTCAAATTTTGTGGAGAAAAAAGTTTAACAATTTTCATAAAATATATAATAAATTATAATGGTATTATAACAATATTAAATTAAAACAATAAAATTATGAAATAATAATACTAATTATAGGTATTATGATTTATAAGCCAGCACTCATGGTCGGACATGTATTACAATATTTCGAATATTGATATTTTAATAGGAATTTTTAACGGAATCAGTCGAATATGTCTAGATGGTAGGTAGTTAAGGTTGTATTGTATTAAACGTGGTTCTATTTTGAAGAAAATTGGGGAAATTCTTTTGGATATCTACATTTTAAAATATATGACATATTGTCCACGGCTCCACCCAGTGCCGTATAGACAGGAATTTTATAAATTTTATAATAATAACATTATAGTAAATTAAGAAAAAATAACACATAATATATACATTTTTAAATTTTTATCTTGATAATCTTTATAATAATATAAATTATATAGATCTATTTATTTCTGTTTTTTTGATAATTCGTCCATTACTTCTTCTGGTGTGATTTCAATATGCCGATAATAACTTATAGTAACAATTTCACTGCTATCACCTCTAACCTCGGTAATATTAGTAACATTTTTTCTTAGAACACGTTTTTTTGTTTTTTCGTTAAAATTCATTAAATTTTCCATTTTTTATGGGGGTTCCATAAAAATTTTCCATTTTTTTGAACCCTTATACTCCCCCCCTGGGCTCCACCACAGGTTACCGACCATGTTAGAACAGCAATAATAATTTATTGTAATGATACAATAATAATAGTTTTAGATAATATACAGTTTTGTATTAAAGTATTTGTTCACTGTTATTTTTAATGTTAACTCATAATAATATTTTCGGAGTTAAAGGGAATAGGGGATTCAAACGGAAACTGTGTATAATTTAATAAAACAAAAAAGGAAGGTTTGCCATGGTGTTATATATATCATAAAAACAGTGGTTTGGAGGGGATGTTGAGGGGAATGTTGATACGTTACGGTTTGAGATGTTGGTTATGTTTATATTATGATTGTGTAATTTCAGTATTGCCCACTTTCGCCATTCGCCCGTTGTTTTTCCTAGCTAGATATTATGATGGCAAAAAAAAAATATTATCGTATATTAAAAATAAACCATGTTGGTTTAGCTTTAATATTATGATAATATTTGTTCTCTATTTAATAATAATAATAATAATTCTTTATTTACGGAAAAAAATTTCAAATAAATTACATAAAATAAAATATAATGACAGTGGTTAATAGTATTTACATATATTATATATTTATGTAACAACTAATTTTATATTAGTCATAGGTTTATAGAAATAGAAGAGAACGAAAAAAATATTGTATAAATATTAAATAGCTATGTAGATATAAAAATATAAAGTGCTATGAATAACATGATTGATTATTATGAGAACAAGATGGTGATAATATGTGATACACATTTTTAAGTGAAACAAAAAGAGAGTACTATTTTGAAAAAAAAAATAAAAACATTTGTTTAATCAAATATTTGACAAATTTAATAATTCAGTATTAAATAAATCTAAATTATTATTTGAATTTGTAATTGTAAATATTAATCTAGTGAATCTATAAGAATTCTGAAAACATATTTGAATTTTTCGTCAAGTCTACTTGAGATCGATTTTCCCACATTTTGAGGGTTCAGTAGCAAAAAACGGAACCCTTATAGATTCGTCATGTCTGTATGTCTGTCCGTCGGGGTGTCACAACTCACAGCCACTTTTTTCCGAAACTCTAAGAACTATACTGTTGAAACTTGGTAAGTAGATGTATTCTGTGAACCGCATTAAGATTTTCACATAAAATTAGAAAAAAATAAACAAATTTTGGGGGTTCCCATACTTAGAACTGAAACTAAATTTTTTTTTTCATCATACCCACATGGTGTCTATGGATAGGTCTTCAAAAATGATATTAAGGTTTCTAATTTAATTTTTTTCTAAACTGAATAGTTTGAGCGAGACACTTCCAAAGTGGTAAAATGTGTGCCCCCCTATAACTTCTAAAATAAGAGAATGATAAAACTAAAAACAATATATGATGTACATTACCATGCAAAATTTCACCGAAAATTGGTTTGAACGAGATCTAGTAAGTAGTTTTTTTTTAATACATCATAAAGTAAACAATATTTATAATTCTTGCGGATCGGTAGCGAGTGTGGAGAGCGCGTGGGGGCAGGTTCCCGACTGCGCTTACCCGAGAAAGTAATATTATTATAATATTAGATAAGACTTCTGCTGGACCTGGTGGTAGGACCAAACTTAATTTAAAAAAAATACACTACCTATTATTAAAACATCGGTCAAAGTTACTTATTACTTATGTTACTTGCTGCAGCGGAACCCTTCATGGGCAAGTCCGACTCGCACTTGGCCGCTTTTGATATTATCCCCCCCAAAATCATAAAAACTATATATTAAAAAGAGTAATTAAAAAATTGACTTATTTCAGTTTTCAGAGAAGTTTAAATCAAAAATTAAAAAATGTGGGAAAGTCGATCTTAACAAGCTTGACGACAAATTCAGATCTGTTTTCAGAATTCTTATCGCTTCACTCGATTAATCGGTAAGTTTAAAACACATCTATATTCTTATGTTGCACAAAAACAGAAAATCGCCGATTCCAATTCCCTTAAGTTAATTTTTTTTTTTCGAGTCATACGTAATCAACTAGGCAATACTGATTCGTTGACGCTTTTACGATTTTGGTCATTTATTTTCGAATTATATATTATAATAATCTAATTGTTTTCACAGTGTTAAACGTCTTGGTAAATGTTTATGTATAACAAAATACTATGGAGGTTTATGACTTAAAAATATTGTACCTTCAAAAAAATTAACTTTTTTTTAACTGAGATAAGTAAATTTTATTTTCCATCTTAACTTTAAAATTATCTAGTTAATTTTTTTCTTTGTTAACTTTTAACTTAATTGAAGGCAATTTAATTGAATTAACTTAACTTGTCACAGTTAATTATTTTCATCAACTTGCCCACCATTGATATAATATAACTACAAAGGTTAAAATTAATGTGGTTTGACTAAATCTGATGGCGTTACATTTTATTTTTAAACTAAACACAAAGATGTTTGAATTTACAAGCAATAAGACTGCCAAAAAATAAGGTATTACTAATGTAATATGTGTTATCGAAGCCTGTATTAAATATTTTAAGAATAATCTAAACAAATAGGATATTCGAACGTGATTATAAAATAAATACAACAAAACTTTGGTACGAATTAAAAATAAGGAAAGTTGGTTGAAAACTTGGATTATAATTTTGCAACTGACATCCAATCTTGTAAGTATGTCCTTTTTCCGAGTAATATGTATCCCATAAACGTCAATTATCGTCATCGCCGATAAAATACTGCACATGTGATGACGTACGACATCCCTTTTGAGTTTTTCAACATTTATTCATTACCAGCTACACACCCCTTCGTTCGCACCAGAACACTTATCGATTTTTACACTTGTCATACAACTATTACGATTTCTAGTACGTCCACATGGCATGAGATTTAATGTGATTATTTATATAGATGTGCAAAGTTAGGTAGAATATCGACAATAGAACTAGTCCATTTATGAGATAATATTATTATTATGAAAAAACTTCCGTGTATTGAAAAAAATTAACGTAATCGCTGATAACTATAATATTTCTGTTGGATTGCATGCAACTAAAAATTTAAAAATGATAAAACTTATCAGTTTTGCTGTTAAACTAATATTATATTATTTGAAGTTAAACTTTTTCAGATATTAGTATATTACAAAAAAATATGAAATATGAAATAATAATATAAAAATATTATAATGAATCACAAATATTTTTTAAATTCAGTATAAAATATTTAAATGAATTACAAATCAAGTCAGCCAACATGGTATATGGATTCATTAAATTCATGTGTCGTAATTTTAATAAATAATTCACACTTGTCAACACGGCATGGGATTTAATGTGATATATAGATGTGCAAGGTTAGGCGGAATACAGACAATAGAACTAGTCCATGGTTGAGATATGACGAGAAAACTTTCGTGGATATAATATATGTAATTCGATGCAAAATATCACATGGATGCTATTCATAAGTTGCTTATATACATTCGTCTCTGTGTACATAAAAATGCGACATTTACTATCTTTGAATTCAAACCGACTTAAAAGTATACATAAAATAAGTTAATATTATATTCCAATTTCAACTTTTTCATATATATTACAACGAAGCATAATAAAATGAGATATAATATCAAAATATTAAAATGTACAGCACAAATATTTTTAAAATTCTAAAAGAGGATATAATATTGCAAATTGCATTAATTGCAATGAATTACGCATTAAGCAAGCCATATTCCAAAGAAAAAAAAATAACAATCAAATAGGTACCTACTATTTATACGATTTAATTTATTAATATAATATACTCTTTTATTATCATGGTATATAATATAATATTATATTATATACTCGATATCGTTTAGTTGTAAATTCTCATTACCGTCGTTATTGTCATTATGTTATATTTTTACGTAGTACCTACACCAGTACCTACACTATTCCGATAAATTATAGTTAAGTATTTTTTTGTCAATTGAAATCAAAAGTTAAGTTAAATTTTTTTTTTTTAAATGCATTAAAATAAGTAATATTGGATAGTAATATACCTATCAACCTATGGATATATTATATTTTATTATGTATGTAATTTAAATATTTAAATATTCCCTGTGTACTTATCTTCATAAATCGTCAACCGTTATTACTGTACTTTGATTACAATATATAATGTCAAACGAGTGTGAAGAAATGCAGAGAGACAACCTCACCACCTACTCCATTATCGACATAATAGAATTGCCAGTGGAGACTAACATCAGTAACATGGAGGTCGCTGAGATGTCCGTGGTCGACCACGTTGCCGTAGAATTATTAATACCGTCCGAACCATGCAGTGGATTGGAAGAGCCGCAGCTAACTGCCGAGGTGGTGATCACACCAGGGTCACTGGATTCCTCTGCAGCAGTTGGAAGAGTACCTTTTACGGAAATTAATTTGGTCTGAGATATTTTGTAGCAAATCAGCTCCTCTATAACTAATTATTTTTCATTGATACAGACATACAGTGCAGTATTGGATGTAGTTACGTGCAATGCATTTTTGTGTGTGTATAGGTACATACAATATATATATATTATATAGGTATGCATTTTTATGTTTAGCGAGTTGCTTGCATAAAAAATAACTAATTGTATCTTTTATCTAGATGGTGTACCTACATGGCTACATCTAGATAAATATATATAAATCTGTATAAATGTATAATATAAATTGATGTTTATTGATGAAAATACAAAACAAAAAATATACAACAAATTTATGTTTTCATTTATATTATTATATTATCTGAACTAAGTAGTTGAATACCTATCGGCTTTTATCAGTTTTTATATTGCAGGTAGAGAATAGAGATTACCTTTAAGCCATTACCATTATTGATGTTAAAATTGTTTATACTGCATTTGTCTGTAACACGTGAGGTGAGGTACAAAATGGAGTCAAAAAATTATCATTATGATATTACCTTTGTTCTAAATAGTGTCAGTTACAAAAATAGATGAAATGATATCGTAATAATTGATCCGACAAACCAGATATGGAACTTTTTCTCAAGATGATTTAACAATAACAAATAACAATATAACTAATAGTTAAACGTTTTACAAGATGATTAAAAAGTTGTAAATTATTATAAGATGATAAACGTTATTCGAAACTAACTTACTTCCTGTGGAAAGTAAAAGTTTTGCTAAATATTTGGAAGTTTGTATACAAAAGTTTGTGTGCTTAAATTTAAATGGATCCTGATTTAATGCAACTTAGGATAGTTATAATTAAGCTAGACATGTTTGACGGGTTGTATTAAAGATGGAGTACAGCAAATCAATATGTATTAGGACTGTTTTACAGATACACGTGAGTGTGAGTGAGACGGGCCTTCGTTTAAATTATTCCATGCATGGTCTTATGAGTTATTATTATTTATACTTAATTGTTATATTGTATCTTTTTGGTAACAGTTTTTTTACACTTAATAATGTTTTATTTAATTATTTAAATTAATTTGCTGGTAGAAATATCTATACTCTATAGTTGGTGTTATAATTAGTTTGTTTAATTTCAGTATTTTACAAATGTACAATGTACTATCGT